>JAOEHY010039089.1:0-25033 GCA_025447955.1 Psilopsiagon aurifrons
GGTTGGAACTACATGATCTTAAGGTCCTTTCCAATCCTAACTATTCTCTGATTCTATGAATTGTCTGAACCCCACAAATTCAGGATCACCCTTTTTTAGGTAGTTTTTAAAACTTTAAGAGACTTTACCCATGCAGAGCTGTTGCCTTGTGCCATAAACTAGGAGTGCTTCTACCTCCTCTAAAACTCTTTGCTACATGTGTTGGCAGGGATGTGGGAAGGTGCAGGATTGAAGGAGCAAGTCGTGGTTGCTGGTGGGCTTTTTCACTTCACAACCTGAAGCTTTTGTCAACCCCAGAAATGCTTGGCTCTTCCTCAGCTACTGCCTTGCTTTATTTGTCTCATGAATGTTTTGGCCAGCAGGAAAAGTGCTGAACCACTGTGGAGCGAACCCATTCCTATAATTTGAGCCACCATGAAAGGAAATGGCAAGAATGGGGTCATCTTGTGGGAACATTAAATTGCAGACTTTCAGTTCAACAAAACTGATGCAGCTGATGAAAAACTTGGACTGAGAAGCACCAGTATCAAGGCTGGAGCCTGCAGAAGCCTCTGGCCACTGCGTGCAAGAGATCCGCAGCGGAAGGAATTCAATATGCTGCTTTTCACTTCTGGTTGCAGAAGCACATAGGTGAAACCTGTGCCATTGCTCGTCTTTTTCTGCCTCAATCTGACCTTCCAAAAGCAGATTACAGAAAGCTGCCTGTAAACCCAAAGATGCAATGGATGCCCATAAGGAGCTCCTCTCTTCAACCCTCAAAATTAATTCAGTGGTATGATGCGATGAGGGCACCAGTCTAGTCCTGCCACAACTGCTTCATGAACAGATTTGTTTCCACAAGAACCAAACCGCTCACCCCCGCACAGAGGGGTGACCCAGAGGACCAGGATTAAATTGGGATGAACATTTAAAACTCCAACGCCCTGCTAGATCTCAGCATGGCTCATAGTGCATATGCCAAAAATTTCACCAGCAAAACGTATTTTAGGCAAGTTCTGTTTGAAAACTTAATGGAAGTGGAGCTGTTCTCCCCTGAGCGTGGCAGGAACAGATGACTAAGAAATGTTGCCAGTATCTGTCTTTCAGTGAGATTAGTGTTGGGTTTGTGTGGTGTCCTATTTATAACTTTGACAAACAGCTCACCCAATCATTTCATACTTAATCATAGCCGTCTGCACAGCTCCCTTCAGAGAGAAGCTTTTGGAAAAGTACATGCCAACATAATATGAACAAAAGGAAGCAAACCACAGTCAAGAATAAAAGACCTGGCTCCCCAAACCAGCAACCAGCAAAAACTCATGAGCTACACAGAAACCAGGGCTTGGTAAATCGTAAGGCATAATTAGAGTGTCATTATTCATGGGTCTGCGTAGCTACAGTTAGTCAGTGTTTCCACTGCAAACCCCTATTTTCATAGAGGTTTGCAGCTCAGCTGCAAGGAATTAGTCTGTGATGAAATTCGGCAACCGAAATCTTAGAGCAAGGATTATCTTTTTAAACCGTTTAAAGGTTCCCCCCCCACCATGCTTTCAGTTCCCCTCTCAGTTCTGAGCCTGTAGCAGTAGGCATAAAGGAAACAAAACACACTTCTGCGCGCTCTTTGATGTTTGGCTTCTGCGCACGTCTGTGTGGCTAATGGGACCAAAAATATCAATTTTGCAGGGAGTTTCAAATATAGAAGGCCTAAAAATTGAAGCTGTGATTCCCACAACTGTAACTCCACTTTCCTTTGGACGTATTCATAAGCATTACTATCTGTGGCATTAATTGCTACATGTTAAAGGGCCTTTACGTTCAGGCTAAACTCATCTAGTGCCAAAGATGGGTTTATATCTCACGGGATGGAGTCACTAGATCTCTGTAAATTTGTTTACATTATTCTTTCTTTGAAAGAACGTTTTCCAGAGACGAACAGGGATTACTTTACAGTGGACTCACCCCTCAACCTTACTGCTTCCTCCCCACCTACCTGGCTATCCCATTAGGGCTCACAGTTCAGCACCTACAAAGGCGCATTTGGGACCACCAAGAGGAAGCATGAGGAAGGGAAAGGGACAAGAGAAACACCTCGATGGGACAAATACTAACCAAAGCCTTTCACAACATTTTCAACTGCTCAAGAGAAGCAAACTGCTATTTGTATTCATAACAACAGCAGCAGAATTCATTTGCTCTTTTCCAACTAGCTCTGCCTGAAGCATCCTAGAGATTCAGCATCCCGGGATATGAATGAGTTTGGACCACTAGGAAGATACAGCAGTCTCTGTGCCTGGTTGTCACTGCTAGCCACAAGCAGCACACATCAGAAGGCTGCTGCTTCAAAGTGCAGCCCCAGCTCAGAATGGTGAAACAGCTACCCAGCGTGAAAAAACAGCGCAAAACTGTGAGCTTGAAAGCTCACGTGCCTCAGTCTAGAACTGTGAATAGTCTGAGTGCTCATACCGATGCCTTTGGTGCAGAGGCTTTCAGAGAACACACTGGTGTATGCCGGTAATTGGATTTTCTAGTGAAACAGATGCCACCACACAGTACTTCAGAGGACTAGAACAGCAACAGCACCATTTCTGATTGAGAGGAAAGCATATACACCACCACCTTGACCACTATGATTTGTGAAAACCATAAAAGAATAGTCTCCTTTTAGACTGAAAGTATTTCTCTCTGCTACAGATTGTAGCAACCACAGTTATTTATGTTGCAGTGAGGATCTGAACTCTGGCCATGTGTTACAGACAGCACAAAGCAGAACTCTTAGATGGCCTTCTTGAAGCTGCTTTTCAATGTGGCAGTTAGAAATTAAGAGGCAAATGAATCCAGTAATATTACTCATGTACCTACACTCATTTACATGAATGTTAGAAAGATCTTGGTTTCAGAGGGCTGGATCGCACTTTCCCACTGCAACCATTATTAACCTGACATAACATGTTCATAGAGCAAGAGATAATAATGATGCTGTAACTGGTCTCTGTAGAATATGGTTATGATTAGGGAATATCTTAGAGAACCCGTCATTCATTAAGCACTCGACTCAATACATAAAGATGGTTGAAGGTAAAGCTCTGCAATTTCAGGAGCTTATAACCAGAAAAAGGTAATGCCTTGATATTTTGTTTACTGAGTCTTTCATTTGAGTGTTGTTAAGAAGTGGCTTTAAATGCAAATGGCACAGTTTTTTTCTTCACCACTCCTGCCCTGACTGCAAGCGTTCAGTCTTCAAGCAGCCACCTTAAAAGATATCATGGGCCAGTCAGTAGAAGGGACAACTTTCAAAACCTGAATTCAGTTCTCCTGGTTCTGTGAATCCAAGCATCTGGAGAAATCTGTAGTGCTTCAAAGTGCATCTCATACATCCTCTCCCAGGTACTTCACTAGGTCTAAACCCAAGATCCCATAGTGGCAAGCTCTCCTTTTGACCCCCTTGTTCTCTGAGCTCACCAAGATGCTTTTGCTCTTGAACAATCACATTCTTTGTGTATCACAGCACAACAATACTGTCACCAAATTTTCCTTTCTTGTCTTAGCAAGAAAGAAGGGACCATCCCCAGGGCCCAGAAAGCAGCTTTATCAAGTCTGCAAGTCAACTCTGCTTCCAGATTCAGTTAAGCCAGTGGGAAATGTTCTTGGCACTCTTAAAGATGAGATATACTACCTCCACACACTCACCCGTCTGGCTGCTACCAGTGTAAGGCATGAATGCAATTCAAAAGCCCTGTCTTCTTTTTCTTAAGAAAAAATTCATACCAGTCTGACCAGGAAGTAAACCAACACATTCAATATGTTTTGCAGCAATGCCTTGCAGCATTCTTCCCCCTGGCCCTGCCCAACTCCTGGCTTCTTCCTGAGCTACTGACATAAAACCAAAATAGACACAAAGAAGTAAAAGCTCTCAGAGCAGAAGACTGTGCTATGCAGAGCAGTCATATTTGTGTATGGGTTGCTTGCCTCCCTTCACTGACCAATTTGGTAGGAAACTGGAGAGGATTTTCTCCTCTGAGCACCTACAGAAGTAAACACTGAGCAGTTCTCTTGGTTTTGGTGTTTATAAGCAAGTCATGTTCCAGCCTTCAGGCTTCCCCAGGGTACTGCTGGGGGCCTGCTCCTCTCCTACCATATGTGCTCACACAGCTTGAATGCCAGTCACGGCGAGCCTCAGTGAACCTGCTCCGGAGAAAACCCAAGTGGAAATCTCACAGGAGCAGGTGTTGCCACTGGGGATGCTTAGAAACAGGCTGGGCAAACAGCTCTAAATATACTTTACTGAGCAAGTCTTATTTGCTGAGACTACATGGTCTCAGAGGACTTTTTCACCCTCCATTTCCCAACATGTTATGACCTGTCCATCTCCTGGTCTGGGCGTCAGGCAATAAATCTTAGGCAAGGTTCTTGCACCTCATCTGGGAATCAGGGCAACACACCCATCAACATGTGAGAGTGACAGTCAACTAATACTTACCCAGCATTAGCAATAAGAGGTGCAAGAAGAACCGCACCTTTAATTGCATCCTCATTCCCTGTGACAGCTGAAGCCCCTTAATTAATACACTTCACACTGTCTATTTTTGATCTAGTTCTAATTCCAACCAGCAGCAGAGTATGTTTGTCCCATCCCTGCTGAAAGGCTCAGTGGGATTCGTGATATCTATCACTTGAGCAGGGAGACAGCAGTGGATACCCCTCTCCTGCTATGAAATACTCCCCTCCCCTCCCTTCTCAGTACAACTGGCTCCCTCAGCTTCCTCAGCACTCCAGATCAACCTCTTTCCCTTGGCATACAGAACCTAACCCTTTAGGTAAACAAACTCCCCACCTTCCACCTGTCTTTCAGCCCCTGCCTCTGAAATTTGACTGTGAGACTTCTTTGTTACATGCACAAAAGGTATGTGACTGGTCTCCTGTAACCAAAGATCCTACATGTCCTCACACCCATATGGTTCATAACCCATGTGGACCATACTGCATCACTGTGGGAAGGAGAAGACCACTTGGTGGACCAGCAGCTCATCTGTCACCTCTTCTCATTCCTTCACAGGTTCTTCTCACTGATGCAATTACCCACTCCTTTGATGCTCCATCTTCAACCCTTTCACTCTGATGCTGCTGTTCCCCACATCCATGCTGAGGAGGTGAGCGGTGCTGAAGGAGCAGCATCACAGCTACACTCCAAACTCCGAAGAGCTCCCATCAGCCAAAATCTCTGATTTTCTCAGAAGCCCCCACTTCCTTCACAGCATGTTGCAATCACCCGGCTTACTCAGGACAGAGAGCAAACATCCCTGCCTCTATCCCAGCAGGACCTGCTGCTGACAACTGGCTCCCCCCCTCTGCTTATAAAGTTCTGCATCTGTTCAATAAGGTACTGGGGTGCACAAATAACAAAACCTGCACTTCAATCAGCAGAGACACTGAACTACTGACTTCTGAGGCAGCACTGACAGGAAACAAATGGGAACGGATCAGATCTCCTTGCAGAGGATCTGCTGTTAGCAATCTAGCTCCTTTTCAAACATGATACAAAGCATTTGCAGTAACTTCAGGTTGTTGCCCACCTGAGGCCTGAAGCTGTTCCCACTGAACTCAACAGCAAAACTCCTGCTGACTTCAAAGGCAAAGGGGATGGACCCACAGCGCTTTCAACTTTTGTAACCCCCTGTGTGTTTAACAAAGGTTTGCCAAAATGGGAAGAACTTTCATACCCATCAGCCCTCTTCTGAGCAGCAGAGAGGTTTGTCCAAAAACCTTTTGCTCAATTACTTCAATCACAAGCCCTATACAGAGACTGCCCTGATGTCAGCAGCTTGAACAAAGCATCACTCCTCAGAAGTGAAGCATGCTGCAAATAAGACGTTTTATAGACACTACTGTCCTGAAACAACAGTTCCTGCAAGGTGGACTTCACATACTGTATGCCAAATGGCCAACTAGTTCCTAGCTATGACCCTCTGACTCTACAATTAAGGACACTGGCAAGGATAAGTTTCCTTCACAAGTCCTGAAAGCATTCCTATTTCATGCCTTTGCTTGCCAGAAGATGGGAACTTCTAGATCAATTTTAGGATTTGGTTGTTTTTTTTTTTTTTCCAGCCTGAAACATGGTATTCCCATACAGAGATCCAACGGTCACAAGAACTAGTCAGTGCGTACGCCTGAGGCAGCTCAAAGCTACCAACAAAAACAGCAGAACAGTTTCCAGACAGGAAAATGATCTCAAAGCCTTATCACACCCTAACACGGGCACTTTTCAATGTGTCCCTTATTCATATTATCTACTTTAATTCCTAGCAAATTCTGCTTCCACTGCTCATTTGTATTCGGAGAAGCCAAATGGAGCAGCCTGCAATGCAGCAGAAGTACTGCACTTTCAGGGCTGCTGTCATTTTGGAATATCCTACTCCTCCCCTCTTTCCTGGATGCTCAACCAAAAAAATACCCCACAAAACCCCAGGAAACCCACAACATTATTCCAATTCTGCTGGCTCTCTGTTGTCTTTGGAAAATTTCCTACTACGCTCACATATTTATCTGACCAGATGGAGACTGGCAAAGAAACATAGATATATTTTCTCCAAACCCCAATGTATTAGTACTAGGACAGGATGCTCCTGAGCACGGCAGGTAGAAAGTCCAAGTCCAAAGCACCTATTTGATCTCTGTGACCCAGCACTGAAACCAGCCCCAGCTCCCCTTCCCATAAACGTTCTTAGTTCCCTCTGCCTGCTCACAGCTGTGGGTCAGGGCCCCTCTCCCCACTTAGCTATGTGGGGCTGAGATCAGCTGCCAAAGGGGAGGCTTTGCCCTGCAAAGGAAGTGATGAACAGCGGTCCTATGGTATGGGTTATGCAGGAGGGCACTCCAGAGGATCACAGCCCCTTGCTTTACCACCTAATAGTTAAATTCCCAAGACCTGCTGCAGCTGGGAAACCTCTGTGTTAGTGACCTGTGCCATCTGTCCAGCCTTTACTCTTCCCAGCAGTCTGTTCTTTCACATCTCTTCGTCCAGCTTCACCCATCCTGACTCTGTCCCCATCATCTGTCCTCTTCCTTCATCTCATGGATAAGCAGCTTCACAGAAGCACACTAGGAACTGTAACTACCTGGATGCAGTGCTGAGGTTGCTTGCTTAGCAGGAAGAAATAAACCCCATCAGTTGCTGCGTCATGGATTCAGTGTCTCTGCAAGGCAGAATGAGCATCCCCTGTGGTGGTTCTCTCTAGAAGAAAACGAACTTCTCATAGGAAAGCTCTCAGTATCTCACAAAAAAAGCATTTAGCAGAGTGGCCTTACAAAATGCTGGTGCTGCACTAAGGCTTACAGTGAAGTGGTTTGTAACAGTAAATTGTGCTCATCTTCACAAGACTGCCTAAGCAAAGGCACTGTTTCTCTCACTTTGAGCTGGAGACCTAAGGCACAGCAGTGCTATGTGCCCTCAGCCCCAGGCAGGCTCAGGGAAGCACCTGAAGTGAACTGCTGCCTGCTGGCACCTGAATCACAGACCTCCAGCTTCTCAGGCAGGATGAATTATGCTGGTATAGGCTGTTGGTGCTGTGTCCATCTGGGACATGCCCAGCAAACATGCCCAAGGACCAGCATGAGAAAAACACCCACCATGTGCCCTGAAACAGCTTATTCATAGGCACCTGCCACTGCGTTGGGCTGGGTGTCAGCATGGCCACCCAGCCACACACAATGCACAAGTGCATATCCTCATGGCCTCATGCAGTGACTCCCCTTCCACTGGAGAAGCATCTGGAAAACTCACTAGGAACAAGCCCAGCAATCCAGATGCAAATGTTAAACGTGCCTGTACAGAGAGAGCACCGGGTGGGGGAACATGGAGCTGGCACAACCCACAGTGCTCCTGCACAACAAGCAACAAGTCTTTCCATAACCAAAGTGAAAATACGACTTCCAGAGGAACAGGTTATCAACTAGGAGCCTACACAGTTTTAGCAATGCCTGCTGTGTTTATTTTGATCCTCACTGCCACACACGCAGGAGCAGCAATACCATTTTTCCTTGAGAGTATCAGACACTACAAACCTTGTTTAAGAAAACTGATTTTGCTGACAGGTCATCAGAAAGATAAGAAATAACCTGACTAGACTCTAGGTCATAACTGTTTCAGGATTTAGACACTGAAAATACACCCTTTGTAGTCTGCGAGCGTTGGGAGATGGCATCTTATCTAATCACCTTTGCGCCACCCCTTAAGACACTACTTAACAGCTCTATTCAGACCTAGAAAGCACAGTTCTGGGCTGCCTGTCGTTCCTGCTTGCACTCAACATTTGTTTCCTGCACTGTAAAGGGTCTCTGTCAGCTAGCCTGTACTTCATCTTAACTGATTAAAGTAAGATTGTGGGAGGCCCTCATGATACCTCATAACCCTTGTCTTTCCCAGCTGCACAGCCACTGTTTTGCTTTTGGTTCAGCTCCAAGACCATGATCCTCCATGCCAGTAAATTAAGCAGTATCTGGTGTTTGCATCTCCCACTGGTCACCGATATTTCTTCCCTCAGGGCCTGGCTAACACTCAGCCTTTCCAACTCATGTGCTTACCCCCTTGTGTTTTCCAGTCACCGCAAATGCGGTTCTGCGTCAGCTACACCAAGATCGATAGCAGAGAGCTGGACCCAGACAAATCCTTGCTCACATTCACACGCTGAAGCCAGACAACCACGGAACCCTGTGAGGGGAAGCACACCGCAGGGAGACTCACCTCATCTCCTCTTTGCCTTGCCCAAAGTTACTTACATCTCCCATGGGATGGATGTGCCTTGCTGCGAAGCAGTGGCTACTGCCTCCTTGTTTCCAAAGCACGCTTGGGATCCTGAAGCTGGAGCTGTGCAAACTGGTACTGCTCAGATGTAGGACACTATATAGATACTGCTACAAACCAGCAGCCCTGAAACAGGGCAGTCCTTAAACAGGTCTCTTGAGGTCAGCGCAGGCAACTCATAAAGGAAGCCACAGTCTGAGTATCTTCCTGTCTATTCTGGCCACTACTGCCCCGGTTGCTGAATTATTGAGATAATCTGATGAATATCTGCAAGGATGTTTTATTATTTTGAGTGGTTCAGTGCAGGCATCTGAAGGAGACGCAGTTTTCAAAAAACACTGAAACTTACCTTCCAAAACTCAGAGCCTCTGTGGCTGCAGCAAACTGAACAGGTTAAGAAAATGGAAGTCACGATGAAAATCGGGTACCCCCACGACCTCAGGTCCCCCAGATGAAGTGAAAATGTACCTCCACTGAGCATGAATGGGACTGCAATACACTTCAAACTGTTCTTCTGAGCAGGACACACCAGTGCAGTCTGTGTCCTACAGAGGGGCACATGTAGAGGGGACAGTGGGCATCAGGAGCTGCACGCTTCCACCTTGCAGGGCTGCCACAGCCCCTGGAGTGCGCAAGGCTTTGGCTGTGCACTGATTCATAATGGCAGACACTGCTCTGAGACAGGAGCAAACTCACCACATGAAGCCCTTTTGAAAACACCAGGGAGCTAAGTGGTGTCTTTAAGGACAGCAGTAGGTTTATAGGGATGCTGCTGTGCCCAAACGGCATGGCTATGAGCTGAGTAGCTACAGTTGCTCAGGGGGAGGGAACGCCAAGCTGAGGGATGGAAGGAAGCCATCACCCACCACATGGAACCACATCCATGCAGCCAAAAGCATGCTTCCCTCCCGCTCCCCATCCCGCCCTGCACGGACGCTGCAAGCCCTGGTGGCTCTTCTACGTCACTTGGACAAGCCTGAAACTTCCCCCCAAAACCACCAGTCTCTGCAGTGCATCTCCCTGTCCTCTTATCTGCTTGGATCCTGACAACAAGTGCGAGACGAGCGAGCACCCGGCGCCCTGCAAGTCATGGCACGCTGCCTCCCTGGAACCAGGCTGTGCTTGATCTCCTCCTGACAAGGAGCGGCTGATGCTCATGTCTTTGCTATGCTATCCCTGGGGTGTGAGGGGGAAAGGACTGAGAGATGGGGGTAGAGAGCAGCCTGTGCCTGGAGAGCAGTGGCATCAGTGCCAGCCTGGGCAGGGAGAGCCCAGCCACAGAAGGAACAGCCCTGCTGTGTCCCCAAGTGCCTGGCACCAGCCTGCTGCCCCCCTTGGCCCCAGAGCCAGCCCCTGCCCTGCAGCAAAGCCACCGATCAGCTGCAATTGTCCTCCGGTGCAAAGCTGGCTGCTGCTACCCTGGCACAGAGAGCACTGCTCCCCGGCAGCTTCAGTTTTATGCAATGGCTCACCTCCAAATGAGATTTTTCCCTGTTCTTTGAGGCATGAAAAGACCTCTGCACTCTGGACCTGTACTGTCTGGGCCAAAATCCATCAGTGCATTTTGGATTCTACCTGCTCACAGGTATTGTTCAGCCTGGAGAAGTGAAGGCTCCGGGGACACTTTGGAGCAGCTCCCAGTGCTTAAATGGGCCAACAAGAAAACTGGAGAGGAGCTTTTGACAAGGGCCTGTAGGGACAGGACAAGGGGAATGGCTTTAACCTGACAGAGGGGAGATTGAGATGAGACATTAGGAAGAAATTCTTCCCTGTGAGGGTGCTGAGGCGCTGGCACAGGGTGCCCAGAGAAGCTGTGGCTGCCCCATCCCTGGCAGTGCTCAAGGCCAGGTTGGATGGGGCTTGGAGCAGCCTGGTCCAGTGGAAGGTGTCCCTGCCCATGGCAGGGGTTGGAACTGCATGAGCTTTAAGGTCCCTTCCAACCCAAACCATTCTGTGATGATCATGCTGCCATTAGCTGCATGCAGAACTGAGGATCACCTGTGGACTTGGCTTCAGCGACCACAGTGCACCTCTTATGGTGAGCGAGTGCTGTAAGCAAGAGAAACATAACCAAAGAGGATGGGGGCAACACCTTTCCAGTAAAGCATCCCTGACTTGGACATTTTCCACCTGACTCCCTTAATTCAGGTGAAATAGGGTTTCTGATTTAAGGAGCATTTCTTACTGCTCCAAGATTTTTCATGAGGTCTTAGTGTGAATGGCACAGGAGGGAAAGGTACAAAGCCCAGACATGTTGGGAATTGCTAATGTTTAGTACTTCTATATACAACAGACAATCACAAGTTACAGTAGCTATTACAACATGTTGCAAAGATCGTGCACATGCAGTACAATGGCTCCCAGCTACAGCAAGCATGGTTTAAGCAGTCACAAAACCAGTATTCTTGACATGACTGTAGCAGGCTGTTCCCTGAGCCCAGGTTGGTTTTAATATATCATCCACCACCAGCAGTAAAACAGTGTTCAAGGTAGCATCTAAATTACCTTTTGAGAAAATCTACAATAGGATGCAGAAGGGATGCTATCTACCGTTTAGGTTTATCTTGAGGAACAGCTGAGAGCATATATCCGCTGGACAGGGATTCTTGTGTCTGATGCACTGCACTGCATAGCTACATGTTTTTATCAGTGCTTTGGCTTTATATAAAGCAAGGAATTGACTCCACATGTAGAGAGAGCATGTAAGTCAATAAACAGACTTTAAATACAGGAGATTTGCAGCTTCAACAACCCAAAAGCAAGAGTGAAGAAGTGTCTGTCTAAACCACCTAAGGCACTTCAGACTACAGAATATGCTTCCTTTCCTGCCTCCCCTCTGCAGAAGCCACAGCATCCAAAAAGCAATCTTTTGACTCACTTCATTTCTGAGGTCTAATTCTCCTCCCAGGCCTCCTTCTCATGTGCCAACAGTATCTGGAATTCCTTTTCCACCTCACATCCAAGGTCTGGACAGGGCTAGAACTGCTTTGTTTGCAAGATTAGACACAATCCTGTGTGTTGAGCCCAGAATAGATTCTGTGGATCAAACATGCCACTTGTTTCCAAAGACACTGGCTTCCCCCCTATCATTTTCCAGTGCCTCTTTCCACTGAGGTTAAGTGATGAGATTAAGTTCTGCACAGAGGATGTGCCTTCCAGCAGCCATGCTTCTGAGTATGCAATAGGAACCTTCTCAAAATGCCTTTCAAATTCACTGCAGTAGCAACTAAAACAGCTCAATAGCCAACCCTTCACACTCCTCCCCCCCCACCTTCAGCCTCTCCTCATCCCCACTGCTGACCAAGGCAAGAGCAGTCTCACAGCCCCCATTAGGCTGAAAGGGCACGCCACGGATGTAGCCCGTGTGTCTTCATGCTACCCCCAAACCACTCAAGCGGCAAGGAGCAAGACAGCCTGCCTGCCGAATTCCCAGTCCCCACGTGCTCCCCCAGCACTGTGAAGGCTGTCATTCGCATTCCCCAATTCCCAGGTGTTGCTAAACAGAGTTCAGACGTACTGAATACGCCTCCATCATTGCTTTCCTTACCAGCTGCTCTACCTGCAATGTCCTGCCATTTGCAGCCTTATGCTTATTGTGTTTCAGTGATGCCTGTTTCCCATGTGCAGCAGATGGAAAGCAGTGATGGGCCAGGCCCCCTTCCCATTGATTCCAGTTGTTACAGCCTTACGTGCTTAGGGGAAAAGATGTGTATACATACACATATATGTACAGCTGACAGTTACATTCTTTCCCTAACTTGTACCTTGCAAATTCAGCCTGGATCTTGAGAATGCAGGAAGACAGTTTTTGGGGGTGGGAAGGGATTCTTCTCTATTTCCAATATATGCTAATTATTAATCACAAGATTCAGCAGGCTGAATGACTGCACCATTTCCTGACTGGAACTGGATGAGCCTTTTGTTGAAGATGCAAGAAAAAGCACTGCAGTGGACTCAACATGTGCCATGCATTAACAGCTTGTTTTAGCCATAACTTCAGTAAGCCACACTCTAAATGCAGCCTACCTGCACACCCATTGTGCACAGCCATTTTCCAGAGCAGAACTGCTCTTCAGGATCGACTCTTGCAATGAGCCACAATGTACAAATTGGTTTTGTTTAAAATAAATCACAGAAGAGCTCCCTGCAAAACAGCAGCGCACCTATGCCGTCACTGAAGGGCTGTTACTTATTTGCTGTTTCAGCTCCACCAAGGACCCAGTAACTGGTGTCACTAAATAATCTCCATGAATGTGCAAAAAAGCCTGCTTCTTCCAAGTTTTCCAGAGGGAAAAATCCTTGTCAAACACCATTAAAACCCAACGCCAGAGAATATACAGCAGGCAGTCTAGTAGCACAGGCTTGGATATAGAAGGCTAAATGTTTCCAACCTAAATTCAGCGAACAAGGACCATATCCTGCTGCTTTTTGCAGGCACTAATTCTGAGAGCCCAGCTTGAAATCAGTGACTGTGAGACATTAGGCAGAAGCTCTTCCCTATGAGGGTGCTGAGGCGCTGGCACAGGGTGCCCAGAGAAGCTGTGGCTGCCCCATCCCTGGCAGTGCTCAAGGCCAGGTTGGATGGGGCTTGGAGCAGCCTGCTCCAGTGGAAGGTGTCCTGTCCGTGGCAGGGGATTGGAACTGTGTGAGCTTTAAGGTCCTTTCCAACCCAAACCAGTCTGTGATTCTATCACTGACTATCCTATAGTCCACAAACACTGACAGCAAAGTTGAATCCATGTTACACTGCTTTTCCTTAGGAATTTATCATTCCTCTTCCAATGCAGTCAATGCCATTCTGAGGGACTGGAAGTTACCAACATCTTAGCATCTCGGTTTTTATAGGACACACATCCCTGATAAACTGCAGGTCTTGTGTTCTGTATTTACCCCTCCAAAAGAGGACAACAGCTGACAGATAACTGCGACTACTAAATACTTCACTGGAACCACTGCGTACTTCACCATCTGGAAAACAGCGTCTAAGAAATGGATTTTTTTTTACTTTTCAAAATTACTGGTTAACATAAATTGAAAACCAACACTGTGTCGGGAAGCATCAAAGTTCGCAGTCCAGAGGAAAGATTACCCTGTCTTCCTAGCTTTGGCAACTTCTGTGCCCTATTTGACCTGCATGAAGCACGTAAAGTTCTTCAAACAAGACATGACTCCCTGTCAAGCACTCTTTCCTTTGCACTTTCCACTCAGAAGCAGCAGAATGGCAGCTGGCATACCACTTACAATAGGGCAAAACCCCAACTTACTGCTACCAAAATTCTGAGCTCTGCCATCCTGTGGGTTCTTTGTATTCATTACTGGTGAGCAGACTCCCTGGCCCTGGTTTCCATCATCTCTTTCCTGTCCTACGCCTGTCTGCTCCAGTTCTCTGAGCTGACAGATTATTGATGGCTGCAAGAGCACAGTTCTTATACATATCAATAACCTGCCTGTTCCAGAGAATAAGCAGGCTGACCTTGTGGACACCACGTGCGTGTCTCGGCTGAGAACTGAAGTTAGCAGAGAGTCATTGGGTAGAGGAGGTCTGGTCCCATCCGCAGTGTGTGTTTGCTGTTGCTTTAAAAATTCATTCCTGTACTTACTTCAAGGAACACCTGGATTGATTGATAAGATTCTATTTGGGATTTTTTTATGTAACATGATAGCCAAGGAGAGTCGGGCGAGTTGGGCTGGATGTGAGGTCCAAATCCAACCTTCAATTACTGTGACAAAAGCAACAGCCTACTATTAATGGATGTAGTTCTGATACTATAAATTGGCTGGTATAACCCCGAGCGATTCAACTGGTCCTCATTCGCTAATAGCTAGCATCTATTAATTATCCTTATTGCAGAGGGCTGCTCAAACACAAAGAGACTGCAGTGCCTCCTTTCCTGCTGTCACAGACTTCCATGCAAGGGGTAATCCCGAGCAAGCCTCCTCCCAGCTACTGCCAAGGAAGAGCTTTTGATCTCCTTGCATGTGGGCATGTATCTGAGAGACAAGGGACAGATGAGAGGTGGTTTGGAAGGGTCTAGGCTACTGACTGATCCTTACAGGACTTGCTCCAAGGGTGTCTGTGGGCAGACCCTGGGAGGGAAGATAGATGGGGAACTGCCCCGTCCTCATCAGCAATTACTTCACTACTGCCAGCAGCCACCAGCTTAATTCAGGCGCTGGCTGCAATGTCAGTATGGATGTACAGCAGTGCTTTACTGGCTCTGGAAAAGGCCCTTACACATACCAAAGAATTTACAGCCTAACTGGACACTACAGGAAAAGGGCAGGGGAAGGAAGCTCCATGCAGATGGGGTACCGACTTACTCAAGCTTACGAAGCAAGTCTCCAACAGTCAGAATCTGTATACGCAGTTTCCGCATCTCATATTTGCCCTTTACCCACCAGGCTGTTGTTCTTTGTGAGTCCCTGTGCTATGACTGACAGGAGTATAGAGAGAAGGGCCACCTGCATTGGCTCGGAAACGCAGTTTATCCAGCTCCGGAATTTCCAAACTCCAACTACATGCAGCAGTTTTTGTGACAGAAGAAGGTTCTGTGAATATCAGCATTTCCATATTACCACCGTCTGTACACAGATTGCCAAGGCAGGGAGAATTTAAAAGATAAACCACACAATTTAAAGATAAAGATCAGTTTAAAGTTGACGGTCTCGAGCAGTTTCAGTCCCTGGCATCTCTCATCAGTTTTCATTCATCTCATGCTTTCTTTTAAATACACTCAGCAAACTCAGATGCTTGGAAGGGAAGTGTTGTACCAAAGAACCACTTCTGCATGTCCCCCACAGCACCACAACCCAAGGGAGAAAAATGGGACTAATAGCACAGGCGGAGGGTTGTCTCCTGCATTCAGTGTTTGGTACACTGCATTACAAACCAGAATCTGTGTTAAACCTCTCGCACCCATCACCCTCATTCGGCCACAGCAGCTTTAGCAAATACAGTTCCAAAGTGTTGGAGTATCGGCTGCATCCCGCTGGCACAGTGTGCTTGTCCTGGAGGAGTACAACACCAGGGCAAGCACAGAGGTATTCTCACACACAGGATATTCTGGCTTCGCTAAACAGGAGATAAACATGGTATTGTGAAAAATGAGCCAGTGCCTCAGAACCCTGCCTGCATACCCATTTTATAGATTCAACCACAAGCAGCTCTTTCAGTATTTCATTAGCCAGCTTCCCAAAGACAAAAGGCCAGGAACAGAGCCAAGCAAGTAAAATGATCATAGCAGTTATGGCAATAGCCACCTTCATAAAACCATCCTGCACTACTTGGTGATAAGATAAAGAACCAGAAATCTGAAAGCAGCGACTGACTGATATTGTTCTTTGTCCAAGGAGAACACTGGCTCCTGCTCTTTGGAAAGACGAGACGAGCAGACTGGCTGGAAGTCTAGCTCGAGATAGAAACCATCCTGTAAATTCAGTATGGTTCTCCTGGCACGAGCCACGGGATTCCTTCCTTTCACTTCCACAGCTGAAAAAGAGAGCAAGCAAGATGGAAACAGAGCAGCGAGCACCAATATGCCCACTGAAACTGTCTCTGCTGGTGCAAAACACACTGCTGGGCCAAACACAGGATGGGGGATTGGGAAATGAAGTCTCTCACTTTCAGGACATTGATCTGAGCCTGGGCAGGACACTGGACATCATCACTTAAAGCTGTTCTAGGGTCTGGGCAGACTTCACTGGTGATTTTTGTCCAGCTGAGGCCCAAACAAGCATCCCTGTTCACCCAGGCAATCCTGCCAACAGACCTAGCACCTACCAGCCTCTTAAGGAGCTCTGCCCGCTCAAGGATTGCAAGGTCAGGAGAATAAACAAAAAGCCTTTGCTGACAGGATCAGTCCCACAGTTCAGGACTACCTCCTGCTCCCAGGATTGCTTCTACAGACCAGAGAACAGGCGAGGGCTGTGCTGTACTTGGGCTGGAAGTGAGATCTTCTCTTGCTTTTTGAGAAGCCTCCCGTTTGTGAGCAGCACTGCCAGTTTTTGTGCTAAGATATTTTGGGACTTGTTCATACCTGAGATGAACTGTTCCTTACATGCTCTTCTGTGTGCTTGCAGCTGACCTAAAACATTTGAGAGCTGTTTGAGAAAATACCTGCCTATATTTTGAGGTTTTGTCTCTGCCTCTGACAGAGTCCCCCTTCATTACAGAGAATACAGTGAATGCCTCCTTGCCCCCCCGCTGTGCACCTTTGGCCTTTTGATGAGAAGCCAAGAGACAAACAGCTGCATTTCAATTTAATCTATCCCAAAGAGCCAGCGGTCCTGACTCGTAGTGACAGAATTAATGGCAAATACCATATCCACATTGCTAATGATCAGGAATGAAGTGGTACAGGTAAGGAGAAACTGTAAAACAACAACGTAAGGAGTGGAATAAAAAGGGGAAAATTGCTCATCATTTGCACTCCATCTGCCTTGAAAGGCAATGGTGTTTTATTTCCTCTGGTACACAAGGGTTTGCATAAAACATAAGTAAGGTTGTACAAACCCTTGGGGTTTAATTTGATTCGAGTTTATCTTTTGATCAGCACATCAAACAATTGTGCAGCGTTTTCTCCTCCCGCCTCCCCTCCCTGTTTCTAAAAGCTGCCTGAAATATGTGTGTGCTGTCTGTCATCAGGGCAGCACAGAGCCTTCAACGTAATGCCACTATATTTAAAGTGAGGTCTTTGCCAAAACACCCAACACAGGGACAGACCAAAAGCTTGCTAAGGGGTTTAAACAGCAGATTAAACATGCCTTCCAGATTTTTAAACCTCTCCAGGGGTTATTACTGGATGGAGAAAGGGGAAGAGAAGACAAAATTATTACTTATCACAGACACTTCAAGAGACCAACCTTCTGCCATCTGTGACCACCAAGGACAGCTAGACAATGCTCCAGATGTGAACATCTATGACCTGTCCCCGTTGCCCGCAGACCAAATCACTGCTGGAGTCTCAGTCTGCTCGCGCCTTGGCAAGCAGTCAACGTTATTACAGAGGCTACTTCAAAGTAGCCAACTCTCTGCCCTCTCAGAACAAGCAGATAAACCAGCCATGCCATTTGTGATAAGATGTGAGTCCAGAAGGAAACCATCCTGTGCCACCAAGAACTAAAGCCCCTCAGCCTAAGTGGCCAACTCAACAGTTCAATCACAGTTTATACAAAACAGCCTGCCCGGCCCATTACATATACAGCTTGCAAGAAGATAATGATGTAATAAGAAAAGAGAATTACATTTCCTTACCCAGCCTATAAGCTGCACAGAAGAAGAGACAAGCTTTCCAAAAGATCTGCAAGGGGAAAGAAAATAGGGAGAATCCCCTCCCTCGAACTGCTGTTGATGCTGCTGGGGATGCAGCACAGCACAAGGGTGGTTTCTGGGCCACCAGTTCATGGGGAGCTTCTCATCACTCAACATCCTCAAGTCCTTCTCCTCAGGGCTGCTGCCCATCCAGTGTCTGCCCAGCCTGTGTTTGTGCTTGGGACTGCCCTGACCCATGTGCAGCACCTTGCAGCTGGCCTTGGCTGTCCTGAGCTTACCAAGCTCTCATGGCACCTCATACAGCCCTCCCTGTGGGTGTCACACAGGACACCGGAGCAATACAGCAAGCAGAAGGCCCTGCAACACATAAAGCAGTTTGCTATGCTTTGTATTATGTTCAGGCCTGACACTGTATTAAACTGATTTAGCTCTCCTGTGCTGGACACTGGCTTATTCTAGACACGCTTGGTTTCCTGTTTTCATTCTCTTCTCACAATCTGGTATAAAACTCTGGATTTGCTTTCAGCACCTTCTGCGGATTGATTTAAAGGCTAACAAAGAGCTTAGTGCGTATTTTGCATTTGAGGATAATGGGGGAAAAAAATCCTACATTTTTTATGCCCAGAAGCGGGCCACTGGATCATTTAATGTGACCACCTGTGAAGTGCTATTTCCCTCGGCTGAGCCCAGTGACTGCCTTTGGCTTCATTAGAGCCGCAAGCATTGACAGTTCTGGTGCTCCCCATAAAGACCAAGCACAACATAAAACAACCTTAGAATAATAAGGAAAGTTCTGAGAGCCTCCTGGGTGTTCCTCACATATCATAAGGAACTCGAAAATCCCTTAACAGTCCCTGCAACGTTATCTTATGTCCCAGTCACAGTTTTTCTGAATAAAAGCAGACATTCTTCATTGACCCAAATAAGCTGCAGTAATCATAAAAAACTGATCTTCCTTGTGGGGTTTGCTGCTCCTGAGAGTTAAGGGATTTTCTTGGCCAAGTCATTTTTACAACCTCGCTATGCTTGGCTACATTAACAACTCACATCCTCCCTAGTTCTTACACAAAAGCTCAGTGAAACCACAAGGGTGGTGAATTAACCTGAAGAGTTACGAGGACAGAAGCAGGACTCTCATCACTGCACTCAAATTTGGATGACAAACCCTGTGCAGGGGCCAACTCTAGCTGCCTTCTGTCAGCTTCCTTGCCCCTGGTCAGGCACACACACATGCCCTGGGGTGCTGGGACCTGCTGCTGGGGTGACCACAGGCACTGTGTTCCAGTCACTGAAACA
The DNA here is from genome assembly GCA_025447955.1 of Psilopsiagon aurifrons. Taxonomy (NCBI): domain Eukaryota; kingdom Metazoa; phylum Chordata; class Aves; order Psittaciformes; family Psittacidae; genus Psilopsiagon; species Psilopsiagon aurifrons. Next base: position 19,347 of record JAOEHY010039089.1, read on the forward strand.
TTTGCCTCTCATGAACACCGTGAATAAGCTAAGACTCAAAAGCCAAGTTTGATTTGCAAAACTCAGTTTTGGAAAAAGCCCTCAAACTGTCCTTTCAGGTAAGGCATCGCCAAGAACTTCTTTCCATTTAGGAACACAAGCCATGCACTGGCCTACTGTTATTCGAGCATCAAAAGAGCTGATTCAGATCACAGAACCAACTAGGCTGGAAAAAAACCCACAGGATCTTCAAGTCCAACCATTCCCCAGCACTGCCAAGGCCACCACTATCCCATGCCATTAAGGGCCTTGTCTACACTGTGTGCAGACACTTCCAGGGATGGTGACTCCAGCACTGCCCTGGGCAGTCTGTACCAACGCCTGAGAGCCCCTTGGGAAAGAAATATTTCAGTCTAAACCTCCCCTCACACAACTTGAGGCCGTTTCCTCTTCTCCCATCCCTTGTTACTTGGGAGCAGAGACTGACCCCCACCTTGATCCATCCTCCTTTCAGGTAGTTGTAGTGAGTGACAAGGTCCCCTCTGAGCCAGATGCTTCAGTTCTCCTCCTAGCAATGTCAAGAGGGCACTGCAGCCCTGAAAATTCACTCCGAAAGCTGCTCTGGGGTTTCTGTCAGAGGTGTGGTGTGAAGCCTACGCTGGGACAGGAATTGTTCCTATTGCTCTGACTTCAGAGGGCCACAAACGAAGCTGAACAAAACCACAATAAGAGCAGATGAGGAACAAGAGCAGGAGATGACAGAGGGACAAGGAACGCCAAGGAAATAGAAAGGTGGCCATGGCAGAAGGATGGGACTGAAATATGCCCAAAATAATTCATAGTATATCGCGTGGAGATTACTGCTTGGCTTTTAAGAGGCACTGAAAGGAGTCGGCTGTCCAGCTAACCAGCACCATGAGGCACATAACTCATGCCCTTAACAGCTTTGGAGATCCCAGCTTGGTATGTCAGAAAGACTCTTCATTCGTTACCTTTGCAGTAGCATGACTTTTCTAGTATATACCAGAGTAAATGCACTCCCCATTCCCCTTATTCGGGCAAGGATCCTCCTGCTATGTCAAGAAACCTACTCAGAGGCTCCCTACTCAAAAACACTGCATGCAAGCTAACCAAGAGCAATGACATCTGTGCAAGGTAGAAAGTGCATGTTTTCCTTGCACACGTTTGTGATGCAAGTTTGCTCCAGAAACATAAGAGAGCCCTTCCTGACCCCATTTTACAACAGAAAACAGAGAAGCTGGAAAAAAAGAAAACCCATGATGAGTTTTCACTCAACCTGCTGGCTTGTACAAGTGTTCAGGAGACAAAAGGATCCCACAACCTCAGACCTGCCCGAAATGCCTCATCCCATGCACTTTAGATCTGCAGCAAGTACCCATCTTTTGTGCACTAGAGGAAGCGCAGTGCAGGGAACCCCTCATATAACCTCCTGGGGATCTGTGCACCAGAGGGCAGAGGCTGAGCAACACTCCATTTATTCAGGCAAGCCTTATGCCTGGAATACTAGGCTACCTTGTTGAATGAAGAAGAAAGAGGTTACGCTTCACCTTACTGCAGATCCCATCTGACCTGCCATGAGATGGCCACAATGCCTCTGAAGAGCAAACTCCATAGTGTGCATCATCACTGTGACCAGCTCCTTCCAAATGTCATGTATTTTAAAAGCCTTGTTGGGGCACCAAAGAGTTAAGCCAGCCATGTATATATTACTCAGCAAAGCCCCTTTTCTTGCTCAGAACCACCAGGATGCACAGAATTACTTTCCTCCTAAAAACTGTGTTACCACAGGAAGCTTCTACCATAAACTCTCTTAGCAGGGCTGAAACATCACAACAGCCCGTGCTTGAGCCCATTCCATAAAGCAGGAGTCACCTCTGACCTCGCAATCATTTGGAAGAGTTAAACTCTGTTATAAATCCTCATTTATATGCCAAGTGAGTGCAGCCATGGAACAAGGCATCAGATCTAGCACTCACAAGTAAAAGCCCACGAAAGAGGGGGAAATGTGTCATTAACATTTCCTCCACAAACAGGCAGACTGGAAAAAAAGAAAGCAGCAGCGTTTCTCATTTCTAGAACACAGTTTGAGAAGCTGGGGAATGATAGCAAGGCTCAGCCATCGCTCTGAGAATCAAAACCTCTGGTTAGATGCCTGGTGTTAATTCCCGTCTACCTTACTGAGGTAAATTAAAGATCAAATATAGATTTGAAATCTCGGTTAAGCTTCTTAGTGCTTTAATAACAAGCACTGAATTACTTGAGGGCTTTCTTAACGGTGAATGTGTTTTTGAACATGTTCCAGCTGAAGATGCTATTTCCATTCACTCACCCATAGGTGCAGGATTTGTCAGGAGGGCAAGCATTGTCCCAGGCTAGGAAACAAGAGATTCATGTAGAGCTTGACAATCAGTTACTGCTGACTGGAACTAAGCTCAGTGCTGCTCCCCAGGACCCAGGCGACCGCCTGCAACCAGAGTAGAAGGGGAAAGGGAACAGGAAAGGAAGAGGGAAGGGGAAGCTCTGTCCTCATGGCACAGCCCACGCTCTGGCCAGCAAACCAAAGTTAAGTATTTGCCATCTGAAGGAACATGAGCAGTTTCTCCCCCACTGCAATCCCGCACCGAGCTCCCCACAAAGGGAGCGAAACCCAGGAGCTGATGGCAGTGCCCAGGCTCGGCACACCCCAGCCACCAGCCTTACCCACACGTGGGGCGAGATGCAGAGAAACCACTAGTTCATTATGGCCCCCAGCAACAGGAGCAGCAGGCCAGGTTTGAGTCACAGAATTAATGAGGGTGGAAAAGACCTGTAAGATCTTCAAGTCCAACCATTCCCCAGCACTGCCAAGGCCACCACTAAACCATGTCACCAAGGGCCTCGTCTACACAGTTTCTGAACACTTCCAGGGATGGTGACTCCACCACTGCCCTGGGCAGCCTGTACCAATGCCTGCGCACCCTTTTGGCAAAGAAATTGTTCCTAATATCCAGTCTAAAGCTCCCCTGGTGCAGCTTGAGGCAGTTTCCTCTTGTGGTCCTATCCCTCGTAACTTGAGAGACTGGCCACCTCCTCTCTCCATCCTCCTTTCAGGTAGCTACAGAGAGACAGAAGATCTCCACAGCATGCCTCACCACTGTTATTATAAGAAACTGTTCTGCTTGCTGCTGGCAAAGTAGATTGTGACTTGAATACAGCCTGTGTGACAAACTCCACTTGTACCAAACTGCAAAGTCTGCAGGAGCAAAGTCACTTATTGATCTGACCAGATATTCAAGAGAGAAGATGTGTCTATGTGATCTACCAGAGATGCGTCTATGTGATCCACCAGGTCACGACAACATTACATGCTGACTGCTTTCCAAAGGTGTTTCAAAAGCAGAGAGAGAATTTCAAGAATTAGATTTATTTTCCTCTTGACAGGGAGATATTTATATTTCCCTGCCATACAGGAGGTGCTTTGAGATTCTAGTGGTGACTGAACTGGATGGAACACTGACATAGCTCTAGGCTACTCAAAAGGCTAAGGGACACCTAACACTTTGCTCATCTCATGTCACTGGCAGGGGAAATGGAGAGCATTATCTGACTCAACAGTAATACATCAAAGGGGGTTTTATCTGCTGAACCATGAGTCCAGGATCATTCCTATGCTTACTTCTGGCTTGACTACCACCTAGGAGGAGATCCTGTAACATAAGAATAACTGGGTGTAAAAAAACCCCAACAATTCTGGGAAGTTATGAGTGATATAAATGCTTATGGAGATAGGCACTGGACACGAGCATGGATCCTGTCCTCCCTGAGAAGCACCAGCTCATCTCGGAGGCCAAACCCATAACCTCAGCAGCCTAAAGCAGGAGCCTCTTCTGCCAGAGTAAATCAGAACTAAGCCCCAGCTCGACAAAGACTCATGAACAAGCACACACTGCTCAGCACCGCACCAAAGCAAGAGCTGGTGCTGGGGTTACTGGCAATGGTCCTTCCTGCCACACACAAGCTGCTTTGAAAGTATCCACTTTATCCCTTCTACTGAACTAAGTGGGGCATGACTTGACACCTACTGGTGATCTCAAAGATAGGAATGTGTGTTTGTTTGGTTTTCAACTTTATTTGGTCAGTCAGCTCTACCTTTTAATTACATCTGTCCTTTATTACACTGACAAATGGCTGGGTGCTCAGCCATATTTACTGCTCCATAATAAAATAAACCCTGCCTGATGCCAACAAAACATAAACAGAGTTTAATAGAGTCAGGAGGAATTGTCCATTGTATTAATTAGTTTTGTCTCTCAGTTAAAGCTGGGTTTAATCGTGGGTAAAATTGAGTAAACTTTCTCAGTTATATGAAGTGCATATGGTGAGCTGATTTGTGCACTGTACAATTGCACATAGCTTTGGGATTCAGAGAATAGCTCTGTACCACAAAACTCTCAGCAGCAAGGAGCCCGAGGCTAATATTAGTGAAATTACTTATATAACTTGCTCTTTTATTAACGTGAAAACAGACTATGATTAAAAGCTGGAAGCTGGAGAAAGGAACTATGTGGGCCAGTATAGCAGACTAATGCTGTTAATTAAATTCCAAAAATACTCTAGGATTTAGGGGCTAAAAGAGGAGAGAATTTAGAACATTTAGAAGCACTGTTTCTCTATGGCACTTGGCTAGGCTGCACTTGGAATGCACTGTACATAGGGCACGTCCAGTTGAGTTCAAATAATAGCTGGCTTTACTGTTAGGTTCTGAGAAAAATAAAGGATAAAAGAACAAATACCACCACCAAAAGGCCGAATGAGGACTGGTGCAGCTAAATAGAAAGCAGAGGGCACATAAACCGGAGTGGTGCACAGGACTAAGCCCTGGCCTTAGCTTCACAAACACCTCTTCAGAGCCTCTCCACCAACACCCATCCACACGCAGCATGACTGGGCACCTCAGCTGCACTCGGAACACACAAGAGGGTGGGCATCCGCCTTCATACATTAGTCATTTCCCTTCTGCATATGGGCTAACTGAACAGAATCTTCTACATTCTGGAAGATGCATGTGCTTAATAGACCAGTTTTCTGTCCATTTATATCCATGGCAGCTGGAGTTTTCCAGCTAACAGCTCACCATAGCAAAAATGAGAGGATGCGTTCCTGGGAAACAAAACTCTCTTCCTCCTTAGTCTGCAATTAATTTCCTTTAGCTTATACTGAAAAGTCTGCTTGGTTTCGGTTGTTTCTTTTTCCTCTCAGGCTTTCCCTGTGGAATGGAGAGAGAATTTAACAGGGTTTTTGGAACAGATGTTTGGGGAATCTGGTATTTAGTCTACGACAACTGCTTTCTAAAACTGTTCCTAACTTTTGCATAAGCCACTTTATAAACCCAAATAAATAAAACTCTGTTCCATAGTTGCTCTTGTTGGCTCTGCTGCAGCAAGCGCTGCAACTTGAGTTCGTATCAAGCCAACAACTGAGCTTTCCAAACTGGCACCACACAATTAGATCAACACTGTATCAACTGTGATGTTTGTGATCTTGCTCGAAGGGCACTGAACACGGTCTGTTGGAAGAGAAAGGTGGCACCAGATCAATATCCATTCCTTTTGCAAAGAAGGAAAATCTCACACTGGAAAGAAGCTACCACCTACCATCACATTTGCTCACTCTGGATCTTACCAAGCATCTGATATGCAACCTCCCCC
>JAOEHY010039089.1:25133-35831 GCA_025447955.1 Psilopsiagon aurifrons
CTGATATGCAACCCCCCCCCCCCCCCCCAAACTTAGGGGGAAAACTACGTCTAAGGAAGCACTTCAGTTCCTTCACACCTGGCTCTAGTCTTCTTCATTTGAACAGGGAGATAAACTTCAACACTATGAATTAAACATTAATGCCGTTCACATTTCTGACCATGTTCCAGGGACTCTACTCAAGGGCCACAGGAAGGGCCATTCCCATATGACATAAAGTCCTCTGTATCTCAGGACACTGTGGAAGTCAGGCACTGAAATGGGGCTCCAGAGACAGCATGTGTAACTGTACACATAGAAAGGGCAAACAAAAGATTGCCAGTGGTTAACATCAAGTTATTGCCCAAATGCTGTCCTCTCTAGAAACCAACAATGAAGATTTTGGGGTGCCGAAGTCTAGGACTGGAGCCATACCAAGGGGCATATAGACTCCAGGAAGCTGCTGAGTAGTCTGCCCTCCTGATAGTGACAAAATACTTCATTTGGGTTGAATTAGCCATGTTTAGGACCTTCTGCTTGAGAACCTCTATATGCTTCTCAGTATATCAAAACAACTGCAAGCTCCTCCAGTTCAGTGCTAAGAACGGACACAAGTGTCACAGGAACAGGATTTTCAACGGCTGACTTCACTTATTTCCCAAACTCAAACCCCGGCCTCACTCCATGTGTGCCAGAAGCAATGATGACACCCGTAATCCCCCCTCCAGGAAAACAATACTGAAGATACCAGAAACCCAGCACCTGAAAATCAAGATCTTCATGACTTCATATGGGGCTGAAATCTGCTTTCACTATCTTATGACAAGATCAGTGCCACGAGAAGGGAATTCTGATACGACATTCTGGATCATAAAAATATCCATCAATCCTTTTAGGGAGTATTCCTCAGTCTCGGCACTAAGCCAGCCGCAGTCAGCATCACTTCCACCCTCAGTGCCTCAAACTTCCCACAAACCATTACACCCTCAGCCTGGAAGATGGTCTGACAAAACGAGGAACAGGGAAGAAACTCAGGTAACAGTGCTAACACTGTCTGTGGTGGAGTTATGTAGCAGGAAGAAGAGGAAACTATGGCTCAGTAAACACAGGCTCCAAGTTTTGGACTTGGTGGAAAACTTCACTGAAACATGACTGATTTAACACCATCAGACAGCATGAGAGCAGGGCCTGCGCCTGCCAGCTCCAGTGCCAGGAAAGGTGGACAGACAGAAGCTTATTTCCTCTAGTGCTTTGCAATTAACACCTCTAAATGCGATGGCTCTTCTTATCTTAGCCAGAACCAAGCCCAGACCACAACATTACAACCTATGACCACCGTGAGCTTCTTCTCCCTCTTTAGCAAGAACATTGAGGTATTTGAGAGATCTTTTCCCCAGCATGACAGATGTATTCATTTTCCAATTAAAAGAGACTGAAGTCACACCCAGCAGAACAAGACAATTCACTAAAACACATTCTGATCTTGTTTTACGTTTTAACCAAGTCTCCTACGACCCACTCTGCATTTCAGTATCATGTAGACAGGTTTAATAAATAGCTAAGAATCGCTGATGAGCATCCTGTAGAAAACAAAAGCCATTAAAACAACAGGTTCTAGGTAAAAGGGACATCCCTCTGCAGCCATAGGGTCATTGCATAAGACAGAAGTGATGGATTTCTGACTTCATACAAGCTCCATCCAAGCGTAACAGCTATTCCCAAACTGACAACTGCTTCATGTGACACGGCTTGCAGTAGGAAAGCACAGTGTGTCTGCACAAAAAGGCAGATAAAAGCAGTAACACAAACAGTGGCTGGCTGTGCTTTCACTGCTGGAAAAAAAGAGAACAAATAGCTTCACTTAGTCTGATGCTACCGTTGAAGATGGAAGGACCTCTAATCTTGTAAGGAATGGAGCCAGAGGCGTGCTGGGGCAGTCTGAATGCTACAGAGACAAGGCCAGGAGGGAAACTCTGCAAATGCTGTTTTCATATGAAACACAGTGATGAAAACCCATAGGGCTAAGGAGGAGAAGCCTGCCCCTTCCTCCCAGCACCAGCCTGACCCCTCACTCTGCCTGCTGCTCTTTGGCTACCAAGCTACTGAAGTGGAACTGACACGAGCCTATCCCTTGTCTGTTTGCCAGAATGTCCCTGCCTCTTAAAACCTTTCATTTCTAGAAAGAGACCCTTATGGCCTATCTGTAAAGAAAATTGGAAACCTAGAGACCTGCAGAACAGGGAGAGAGCACACAGGGCAGCCCTACAGCGAGGCAGACAGGCAGGAATGGGGTCTGGTTGATCCAATGTTTCCAGCCACCACCTAAATCCCCATCACAAGTCCTTACACAGGCTGCAGGCAGGACAGGCAGGTCTGCCACACTGCCACCAAGACCCACAGCCACAGACTTCGCCCCTCTGGCACCAAGGGACTCGTGTTTCTTGCTCTCCATGGCAGCACACTGGTCCTGTGGATGCACTGGTGGGCATGGGACAGGACTGCACCAGTCCCATAGTTTCTCACTGCAGCAGAGCTGCTCCTTCACACCCTCCATGCACGTTTTTGCCAGCCCTGTGCTCACTGATTTTCTCTCCAAGGAATTTATCACGTATTTGCCCAAGACTTCTTATGAGCCATCTCCACCCGAGTCACTGCTCCCCCTCCATATCATGGCACAGCAATGAGCATACATGACATCTCCTTGGGCCTTAAAACTGCACAGCAAAATCTTATGCAAACACGAAGAAAGTGCACAGTAAGGACAACAAAGGAGTACACAGAATCCCAGACTGGTTTGGGTTGGAAGGGACCTTAAAGCTCATCCAGTTCTATCCATGGGCAGAGACACCTTCCACTAGAGCAGGTTGCTCCAAGTCCCGTCCAACATGGCCTTGAGCACTGCCAGGGATGGGGCAGACACAGCTTCTCTGGGCACCCTGTGCCAGTGCCTCAGCACCCTCACAGGGAAGGATTTCTGCCTAATGTGTGATCTCAGTCTCCCCTCTGTCATGTTAAAGCCATTCCCCTTGTCCTGTCCCTCCATCCCTTGTCAAAAGCCCCTCTCCAGGTTTTCTGTAGCCCCTTTAGGCACTGGAGCTGCTCTAAGGTCTCCCCTTCAGCAGCCTTCTCTTCTCCAGGCTGACCCAGCCCCGCTCTCTCAGCCTGGCTCCAGAGCAGAGCTGCTCCAGCCCTCGCAGCATCTCTGTAGCCCTACATACACCATGTCTCCTGCCCACTAGATAAAAGCATGTTTTGCCTTGTAAATAAGATGCATCACACAAAGGTGCGTTGGGGAGAAACAAAGCACAAAAGAGTAACATCATTCCTCATGATCACTCACAGACGAGTGCCCTGCGTGCTCCTACAGGAGACAGTGTCTCCTCTTGCTCAGGTGAGAGTCCCACCAGCGTCCTGCTCCCAATATCAGTCATATCCAGTTCACTCCTCTGCAGGCTGGGACATGGCGGCTGCAGGTCACAGTTACACCACGGGCAGAAAGAACCCTAAGAAGTAGAGAGACTCCTCAAAGCTTGGCAAGGAGCCCACTGCTTTCTCCAAGAAACACACCAAGAGCCTTCCAGCTGGGTTTGTTTCACAGCAAAGGGCTCTGTTACAAAGCTGTGTGGGAGAAGGAAAGAACAAACGGCCCCAGGGCTGTTGTAAAGAGCACACTTTGGAGCAGCTGCCCCCCCCGTTATCTAATTGGCTTTAATTGGGGTTTCTCCTCTCCTTGCCTTACCTCGGTCGCCCCATGCGTGCCCATCCCGCAGCAGCCAGCCACAACCTGCCCACACATGCTGGGCTCTGCCCCGGCCACCGGGGCAGGACACACGCTTTGTGTGAGCTCCCCCCTTCAATGCCAGCTCTTCATCGGTTAAACACCTCCCAGGCACCAAAAACCTCCAAATGGCCAAATCCCTCGGGCATTTTAAATATGAAATGAGAAGGGTTATTACAACACACCCCGCAACAGCAACCGGGTCGAGGCTGACGGTCACGGAGAGCCTGAACCGGAGTTAATCCATACATGCTCACACTCAGCTCTTTTACTTTTCCCCGTTCTGATGCAGGGCAGTTTATAGCTGGCATGACTCACAATGCCCCACGACCCTTCAAGTCCATTATAAAATATAATGTAGAGCTGCAAATGCAAGATCCAACTGAAGAAAAACCCTGGCTTCTGCAGCTTTGGCTTTTTCCCATTCCAGCTTTCTCTTCCCAGGGCGGAACCGTGGCTCCCAGGGCAGGACAAGCCCAGAACATTAATGTGTGTTTATTTAGAGGCTGCTAATGTGTTTGTGTTGTGTGTTTCTAGAGCTACAGACCAAAACAGGCAAGGTAACAGCTAACCAACTGCAGAGCTCATTCCCAGAGGGGAAGACAAGAAGGGTTAGCTGCTGAATGCATCTTAGTCAGGAGAGAAGCTAGAGCTGTATTAATTGTTCATCAATCATTTAGCAGCGCTCTCAAATGTCTAATTAAGCAGACAACTGGAATTAAGCAAAGGGCATCTCTGAAATGCCAGCCCTCTTAATGAAGGCACTTCTTACACTCAAGTGAGTACTTGATTAGGGTGTGCTTGTGTGGAGAGAGGTACAGAAAAATCCTCAACCAAGTGGTTAGTGCATCTCCCCAGTAAGCCTATGAAAAACCAGTCCTTTGGCAAGGCAACTTCACCTTCCCACCTAAGTGAGCACTTGAGCTAGGCATCAAAGCATGACACAAATAAGCCTCATTGAGCACACAGGGCTGTGGTGCAAACGCCAAGATGCCCTCAAGGGCCACACAGGCTTAAGCAGGAAAAAGCTCATGGGGACGAGGTTCATGCCTGCGTCCACAGGGTCCTCCAGTACGCCAATGACAGCACAGCAGCCCAGAGGTTTGCAGCATGGGAGCTCCTGAGGATTCCCTCTCCTTTCATGGACAAAGCCAAAGCAGACAGTGACCTCTGCAAATGGGGCAGCAGCTTCAGAGCCCTGCCATCGGCTGTCAGAATGTGTCAGCCCAGCAAAAGCTTGGGCAGGATCTATGTCCCTTGGCAGCTGAAAAGCCACTACTGGCACATCAGCAAAGAACCATCCTGGAAGGGGTAGAACGAGGCTGTTATCGCGATGGAAAAAGGATGACACTGAAATGCTTGTGATCACTGGATACGGATGGCTGCTCAGCTCCCCGGGATTCATTGCAAAGTCAAGCAAGGGAATACGAGGATCAGCTCCCCGTACATTAGGGAAGCCACAGACCCTGAATGAAACCATGCAACAGAAGCAGAGCAGCAGCAGGAGATGTAGCATGTACCAGGGAGATTCAAAACTGATCCTGTTTTTCCTTAGTGCTCGCAGGGATCGAGAAGTTTCCACAACTGGTTGCACAGACTGCATTACACAGCATATGCCATGGGCCTGTGCCCCAGCTGTTCAACACGACCATTTCCACAGCTGTGTCCAAATACTTCAGAAAAGCCCAGCTCTAAAATTACAGAGAGAAGAAAAAGAACTCCAAGATTTCCCTGGAAATCTTCTACCAAGGGGTGAGGCTGCTGCTGCTCACTAAAGTTACCCACAGAGCATCATGACCAAGGTAAGAAACCCCAAAGTGGTCGTTCAAAAAGAGGATGAAAAGCACCAGAGCTCCATCAGCCTCGCCTGGCATATTTACCTTCACAAGGAACCCCTGAGCCTCTCTGTGTCGGGGTTAAAAAGACCCTAAAAATAACCCACTGGAAACTGACAGTTATCATAAACATCTCTCTCATGGGCTTAGTTCTGAAGTGTGATTCTTTGATACCACCTTTGGCCTGAAGCCGAGCTTACTAACGCACACCAGCATAGGGAGATCAGTTTGCTTTCATCTTTATCAGCTTCTTTCTGCCCTGGCAGATCCTCCGTCTCCCGTTCTGCTTCTCCACTTGCTCCAACATCACAAATTGCCATCAAAACTGCATACTTGCTTTCCAAACATGTAAGCCGATAAAATATCAACTGCTGGGTTGGCTCTGCTTTGCAACAAGGGTGCTGAGACATTAGGATTTAGATTTCGAAACAGAATCTGTCACTTAAAAAGAAACAAACCCAAAACCCACAAGGAAGAAGAAAAAGCCAATCCCTAAACCCTCCCTTCCACCGGGTGCTCTTGCAATGGGCATCTAATGCTGCAAGCTTACAACAGGTAAAGCTACTTGAACATGACAGTTTTCTCACATATACAAGCAAGGCAGAAAGGACTGAAGAAGTGTGACCCATTCCTTGTTTTCCTTAAATACCACCTGAAAATCCCAATTATGATTTAAGCTGTTGGTTCTGCAAATAAACACTCCCACTAGTTATAAACCCCCCCAAAACAAACAGGCAAAACCAGTCATGACAGCAGCACCAGCGCTTGCTTGGAGCTCAGCTTCAGCAAACTAACACTGGCATGCTGCAATATTGGTAATTGGTTTTAATACATATTTAAGATGCCACACTGCAAAATCTTTCTATAAAGGAGCTTTAGATGGTACAAAACTGCACCCGAAAAAGAAGAAATCAAGCAAGCTCTTCCACAAAGGAAATTACTATCAAAATTGATGCTCCCTGCCATGTTAAAATTCCAATGAGCATTTGTTTCAGCAAATCCTCGGCAGCCTCTGACACTTCTATTATTGGGGCTGACTGGGTTCATCCTGCCCTTATGAGAATAAATAGTGGAAAGGAAGGGGGGAAGGGAGCTGCTGCAATAATGGACCCATCAGTCATCCATTTAAAGCCCCTCTTCAGCAAGTAAAAAGGTGGCTTTTCCCAGATGTGATTCCAAAGGGAAGAGGGAGGAAAGAACAGATTCAGCTGCTCTGGTATCTAGTGTGGTTATGGGGATGGTGCTCCACTGCCCATGAACCAAGCAGTGCAGCATTGCTTGGGAAGATGCCGAGAGCAACAGCTAGCCTGCTCTTGTCAGGGACCACTGCTCATCACCCAGCCCATCTCTGGGTGATCCAGCAAGCAAGGAGGCCTCCTGGCATAAACTTGGCCAGGAATGGCCTCAACGACCAAACCTGAGATGGATCATGCCCTCCCCAGATATGGTCCAGAGCAGACTTCTGCTGGATATTGTCCAGGATTGCTTTGCATTACAGAAGAGGCTGGGTGAAAGTGGCAAGAAAGCAATGGGGCTGAGAAGGAAGACAAAAACAAAAAGTGCAAGGTAAAGCAAGCCAGAATGGGTGTCCCAAGAGAAGGAAGGCTCCTAAGTGAAGTTCACGGTAGGCAAACTGCTCTAGAAGATCAAGTCAGGGATATGCACTTACCCAGGGGCTCTCCTTGTCATTAGAAGGAGGCAAATTACTGTGCACTGAGCCCGTGGCCACCATGAAGGCCAATTCCCCACGGCCAAACTGGCACCTGCAGCTCTCCTTCCCTCCTCCCCTCACCCAGCTCCAGCTCATGCTCAGGTTAGCTTCCTACTGCTGTCAACAGCTATGGCACAATACGCTGACTGTCAGTGCTAAATGAGAAGCATCGTTGCCAAAACCTGAGTGCCCTTCCCTGGCTGAGAAGCAAAAGCTTTATTTAAATGTTATTTGTATAACTCCTTCCTTGCAGATCTACAGCCAAGCTTAATTCATGTAGGAAACCAAGAGAAACTGTCTTGCAGCCTTTCAGCATACTTAACTCTTTCAGAAACAGATATTCTTTTGACCTTTCCTTTGCTTATTTGTCGTTTGGGTTGGAAGGGACCTTAAAGCTCATCCAGTTCCAACCCCCTGATAAGCAGAAATGGGTTTCTTTTGGTCCAGCACATCAGCAAGAAGATGAAGCATATTACATGCCAGGAAGGAGGATGCAGCCAGCCTCATAGCAATCACTGCTAGAGGAGAGAAGCTTTGGGGGATCTCATCAATGCGTACAAAGACCTGAAGGGAGAGGGCAAAGGAGATGGAGCCAGGCAATTTTCAGTGGCACCCAGGGACAGGACAAGAGGCAATGGGCACAAACAGGGACATGGGAGGTGGTGTCTGAGCGTCAGGAGACAATTTTTCACCGTGAGGGTGACCAAACACTGGCACAGGCTGCCCAGAGGGGTTGAGGAGTCTCCATTCTTGGAGATACTCAAAAGCCTTCTGGAGGTGGTGCTGGATCTAAGTGATCCTCCTTGAGCAGTGAGGTTGAACAAGATGACCCTCCGAGATTCCTTCCAACCGCAACAACTCTGTGCTTCTGTGAAATTATCAATATCATCACAGGCTTAACAACAACCTGGAAAAGGCAATGCTTTCCAGATGAGCACTGACGGCCCATTTACACAGCAAGGAAACCAGCTCTCAGGGCAGAGCTACAACAGGAAAAGCGCAGAAATCACTCTGCAGACCAAAGTCAGCTGTGGTCTCAGGAAAGCCTTTCCTTTCTCTCAGGGAGAGCACCTTAACCTGCTGTCTCCGCACTTGGCTTCCAGTTCTGTAAGCCAGGTACAGACCTTTTATTCTGCTGCTGGAGTGCTTTTGACAAGGTTTATTTTTAACTTCTCCTGGCAGTAGCAGTGTACTTGGGCTATCAGGCAGGCACCGCGCTCTGGTCTGCCAAGAGCAGCAGATCTGCCTCGAGTGGGATGCAGATAGCAGCTTTTCTTGCTACCCCTCTTTGGGAGTAGGGGTGGTTCGGTTATCCTACCGAAGGAATTTCTCTTTGAAAGCTCACTCAGCACACTTTTAACCTTCACTGATGAGGACACGTGTTCAGGCATCTGCTCTGCAGCATTTTATCCAAAATTGGTATTTTTCTCCTATCACAAAAGCTTAGCAAAAGTGAAAAATGTGTTCCTATAACCCTCTGGCTTCACTTCCACATATCCTCTAAGATCTAAAACCTCCAGGCTCCCCATATCTGTTTGAAAATGGTTGCAGCACTCAACAAGTCTGCACCCTTCTATTTCCACATTCATTTTTCTTCCCCACTGATACCACAAAGCAATCTCTAATTCGTAATCACATCCGTGTCAGGTTCCCAATCTTAAGAGGAGCACTTGGCACTTTAATCTTCAAGCAGATTACACATTTCCTGTTAGGACTTGAAATCTAACTCTGTGCATGTGTGTGGGTGCCTGCATCTTTCTTAAGATTTGGTTAAAGAAAGTAATGAAAGGGAAGGATGAACAAAGGGTTGAGACTTCCCTATCAGAGGTCTGGAATTAGATGCACTTAGATGAAAAAATGGAGCGGAAGTGGCCACTTCTCCTCTGCTCTGCCTGTGTGGCATCATGGATACTTTCTGTGCTAAGCTCCCAAAAACACTGTCCCTGTGCCCCCAAGTCCTCACTTGGGAGCATCAAGCCCCGACTGCTCAGGAGACTCTGCAGCACTGTAACTACACAGAGCAGAGTCATTTGTGATAGGCATGCCTGGAAAATAAGGCTGGCTACCCAAGGTGGCAAAGCTAACCATGGAGGGATTTACAGAGGGAGAGTCAAAACAACACATTTTCGACTGCAAAATACTCCACCACTGAGAGACTGATAAAATAAACTTAGCTTCAGCAGCCTCTCTCCTGGGAAGAGCTGGCATTCACAAGCCTGCTACTGACGTCCAGCCAAAGGGGGAACATCAAACACTAGCTCCCCTAACAGAGGCTGGGTGTAGGAAGGAACTCCAGATGAGGACCTGACTCGGGTTACCAATGGCTGCAGTGAGCCCTGCTAGAGAAAAGTGCAGGAAAGATGAATGATATCAGGAATACAATAAAGGTTTTGAGTAGTGAAATTCAACATGTTAGTCACTGCCTTTAAAAATACCTTCCCCTTAAATCTGCACTGGCAGCATATTAGTAGCGAAATTACTGATACTGAGGACACACAAATCACACGCAGCATCAAATCAGAACTCTGCACTGCTCTGCTTTAACCTTGATCCAAAGGGACCACTTCTGATGCTTGGAAACCTGTAAGTCTCCAGGTTCATCCAATCCCTGACTTCCCATCTGAAGCTACCAGTAACACCACCAGCTGGGTACCTCTGTGATGTGGAAGGCTGCTCCCTAGAAGCTGGAGTGGGTCAATAAATCAGAGCACATGCTGGGTGCAGATGAATACACCACGAAACTTTTGGTCACCAGCACCCTGGCTCTCATTTAAACCAGAGCTCGCAGGTCTTGAATGCATGCAGCACTTTGATATTCAGGTGACGGAATGCCCAACTTTTCTTATACCAGATCATAACTGGGTAGAGTTTAGCTAGGGAAGAGACTACCATGCATTGGTATTTTGTGCACGTATATATTTATATACCCATAGAAAAGAGCAGAATAAACAACCCCCTCCCTTTTGATATATTTTGTCAGGAACTAAGTGCAGTTCCTGGAGTTTCAGCTGTGTTGTGGGCTTGCTGTTCCTCAGCACGACAGCAGAAGCATGCTGACGGCTGAAGAGCATTCTCTCTCCCAGGGGTGTAGCCAAGAGCTGTTAAGGCAGGAAAGCTTTGACTAAAGCTGTGCCTTCCAGTGAGCCTGATGAGAAAAACATGGTGCTACCCAAAGCTAGCGGTTACGGGATGTAGCACTCCCTCACACACTCATTTTCAGAACTATTATAATCAAAGGGAGCTCACAGCACTTTGCTTGGCTCTATATAAATGGGGGCAGAGGCCAGCAGAGTGTTTTGCAGTTAATCACCCAGCACACTACGAACTAGCTGTCAGTGCCGTGGGGGGGGGGGGGGGGGGGGGGGGGGGGGGGGGGGGGGGGGGGGGGGGGGGGG
>JAOEHY010039089.1:35931-52037 GCA_025447955.1 Psilopsiagon aurifrons
CCCCCCCCCCCCCCCATTTATTCAAGGAGGACATGCAGCAAGAGTGGTAGCATGTATCTTCACTAGCTCATCCCTGCTCAGTGTGGCAGCTTGTGCCCATAATGCCACCTAAGCACAGCAGCCTCTTCTTAGGTTTCCAGCCACAATGTCACAACCCACCCAACTGGCTCAGAAACGGCAATGGATAAAATGCAGGCAACAGTCCAGTGTGAGACCCCATGAGCTGCTGTCCTATAGCATATCCCAGATGGAAACAGAGCTCTCTCACAGGGGGGGCTGAGAAGGAATAGAAGATCTTATAAGTAAAATATGATTAAAACAACCAGCAGAAGTAAATTTAGACTGAGTATCAGGGCAATATGGTGCCAAGAGGTGTTAGAAAACACAACAGGGTCCCCAGAGTGCTACTAATAGAGAGCTAGTCAGAACTGGGCTAGAGAAGGGCTAAAAAGATAACAGTCTCCCCCAAAAACCAGTAAGGTCTGCAGGCCTTGTGATGTCTTCCCTATCTCTGAAGCCTGTGAAATACATAAGCACCTTGCTCATTTGCTCCCTGACCCCTCCATAAAGCTAGTCATTGGGAAGGCCAATTAGTGCAAGGTGGGGTGGGGTTTCCACTACTTCACATCTCCTCACTTGGAGATGACTCTGGTTCTCCATGCCATTCCACAAAGGCAGCAGAGCATTTGCAAGAGAAGAGCAAGGATCACAGAGGTTCACATCAACAGTTTGGAGGTGCTTTTCCTAAACACACACACACGGATGCGCTGTAGTTGGCACAAACAGCCAAATCTGTTCCAAACCACTGGATAAGGAACCACCTCATCCCCAGCAGAGACTAATAGACTTGAGAGAAGGGCACTTTGTGAGGAAATGGCACATGAATCTCAGGAGGGCAGTTTTAAACCCTGACTCTTACCATCAATACACTGGAAACCCAGGAAGCAAATATCCAGTATTCACTGGAGATCTGCTGCTTCTCATGATTACAGAGCTAGTCATGCAAAGGTGAGATGTGTGCTGGGTGCAGTCATTGCACCTCTCTGTCTGGCAAAGATTTATCGAGGCCCATGAGAAAGAAATGAGACAGGATTGTGTGACCTGACTTGCAATAGGCTTCGAAGAAAGAAAGTCCCGGCCAGGACAGGAAATGAATTTGGCAGAGCCCAGGACAAACCCAACACACAATACTGGCCCTTAGCTTCTTGCTCACATTAGAATCACAGAAAGGTTGGAAAGGACCTTGAGATCATCTAGTTCCACCCCAAATTATCCAAAAAACCCCACATAAAAACAATAGCAGTGACCTTTAAAGACTAGAAACCAAGCTGAACTGGGGCAATTCTCGAAATGAAGGCTCACAAGTAATAAGGAATATTATTGCCTCTGAACCCTGGCTCCACCCCCACATAAACAAAACCAAACCTTAATTCCAGAGATTTTTTCCACAATGGTGTTATTTGTTGGTTTGTTTTCAAACGCTTGGTTCCTGAGATAAGACTAGGCCAAACTGAAGAGTGGCAGAGCGGGCAATAAGCCTGGAGATGTTTGAGGATGGCTGTACACATTCCCAAACTACTGGTCCAGAAGCTCTAGAATTATGTACCCCAAACATCCTTTACTAAGGGGAAGAAAAAATAACACCTATAAGGCATAAGTGGCTGGGACCTTCATATGCTGCAATGTTACAAATATTGAGAAAGTAATTTTTCAAAGACCTAGAGACTACTTTTAGGCCAGCTTCTCTCACCTGACTGAACTGGGATTAGTTCAAGTGTGAATTCTTTCTTCACTTTCAGTTTTGCTGGGTTTGAACAACAGACTGACCTTTGGAGAGGAGCCTGCCATAGCACATGCACATACAGAACTGCTAAGCATCCACCAGCTTCAAGAGAGCTAACTTCTCATAGAATCACAGAGTGGTTTGGGTTGGAAAGGACCTTAACATCATCCAGTTCCAACTCCCCTGACACGGGCAGGGATACCCTAGGCTCTGTTCAACCTGACCCTGACCACTGCCAAGGATGGAGCATTTACCACTTCTTTGGGCAACCCATTCCAGTGAACCTGATCTATTTTGGACTTGTCATTTCAGACTTAATGCGAGAGGTAATCCACGCTTGAACCTTCCAAGTCTATATCTGTATGATAAATCACTGGGCTGTGAGCAAGCGCAGAGACAATTTAGACTGCACATTATTCAGCCGTATCTGGTGCTCAGTGTTCAGCACTGACCCTAAATTTCTCTCTTCCTAAAGCAGGCCCTTAATCCTGCAAAAGAAAATACCCCTACCCTACATTAATGCAGTGATTTAAGTACAATACTGAGATTTAGTTATGACAACTCAGCACGCTCTGGGTCCTCAAGCCTCTGTCCCACATGCACTGAGGTATGTAAATGAAGATAAATCCAGTACTTGCAGACTCAATTCCTGTAGCTTAGGCCAATTGAGCTAAGGAAGACAGCAGCTCTCTCATGGGTGTTTCAGCGTGTGTCTACACTAAAGCCACAGACTGTAAGCAAGCACGCTTCAGAGACCATCTCCCCATCAACGCCACCCACCGTGCTTTGGCTCACAAGGCTTGGTAGTCACACAGCACAGGATGGGGATCCCTTTTGGCCAAAACTAAACAGAGAGACGTGCACAGGAGCACACACCCGCCGCTGACAGGCATTCTGTCTACAGGTCAGAAATAGCCTGTGGCAAGAGCGCTCAAAAGGTGCATGACACGGACATTTGGTTTGTGTGCTGTTCTGCTCCAACACACCACATCATCTGCTGAGGCAGCCTCAAGGGTTTGCCCACGGGCGTTATGGTAACCCAGTGCACATCAGCAAGAAACCACGTCTGAAGGACCTTATCCTATACACTATTGTGCAGCACCACACACAGGGCACACAGCACGTGGGGAAGGAAGGTCTCTGCCCATCTCTCTGCCTTTCTTTTGATAGCCTTAACTCTTACACTTTCCTGCTTGCATTTTTCATTTCTTTCCTACCTCTGCCTTTTACCCACCTCTTTAAGAATCTTAATTCTACTCTCTTTTTCTCTTCTTTGTCTCATTCCTTTTTCTGCTCTCCCCTGCACTCCCCTACTGCACAGACTCACTTCTTGGTCTTTGCCTTTATTCCCCATTGCCTTTTATTCCTTTCCATTTTCATTAAGACTCCTACACTATTCCAGTTATGAGAAAGGCTTTAAAGTGACTAACTGCTGCTAGGAGAGCCCAGTTACAGGTCAGGTCCATAGTGCTAGCTGGGGTACTAAGATGAAGCATTCAGCTCATTCCTCAACAAGGACTTTACAACTTGAGCTTAGCACTTCCCCACCTCTGCACAATTACTCCTGCTTGGAGTGTGCTCTCAGAAGAAGCCACACAATGACACTCACGTTTGAGCAGGTGACTGAGGTTTCCTACCATGGCTGGGTGGGGAATGAGGTGTTTTTAAGTGAAGCAGACTTTGTGGCTGAAGGCAAGCCAGAAACCTATGGATATTGAGGTTAGCCCTCTCTTTCGACCTCTAATGCTAAGCACTTTAATAGGCGTAATAGTCCAGTATTTCCATAGGCACCCAAAGGCTTGCAGGAGGGAGCAGCACATTAGTGCTGCCTCCTGAGAAAACAGGTGTTTGCTCTCCACATTTAATTCCTTCCCCTTTGCTGCAGTTCATAAGAGACTAAGAATTTATTACCAGAGCTGTATGAGAGTTCCACTGTTCCTGCTTCAGCACAGAGAGGAGGGACTGTACAAACAAGGTGGAGAAAATACAACTAAATCAAGCGAACACTAAAAACTAACACTGTGGGAAAGCTTAGCAAGCACAGCGACTACAAGATTTATAAAGGGAGCATGCTGACCAAGACTATGGCGGCACAATGACCAGAGACATTCTGAGAACAACTGATGCCCCCTTGAACGAAAGCAGCTATTAACAAGAACCTGGTTCCCCCGTATTTCTTATGATTTTCCAATGACCATACACTCCTGTGCACATTTGTGTTAGGGAGCCACAATTCAGGTTGCAGGAACTTCAGCTTCAACACAGTGCTAGTGCTGCCTCTTGTTGAGTAGCATGTGGGTGCCAACATTGCCACTGGTTAGTTCATTAAAAGGGCAAATGCGATGGCAGCCAAAAATAAAAGCATGAAGTTCAAAGTTGCAGCACACAAGAGCAGTTTGATCCTGCATTCCATCCTCATTACAAAATAAAGTAAAATAAAAATTAAACCCAAACTAAACTAATTGGTGATGCATGACACGGATGCCAACCTTTGGCTTCCAACCACCAAACTACTTCTTCCTCCTGCAGGTAGCTCATCTGAGCATGCAAGAGAAACTCTTCAATGGATTCTTTGGGGGACAACTTGTCTCATTTAAACTGAAAGGAGGTGGATCCCAAGAGAAGTCAGCCAAACTGTGTCACATCTCATCACACTCATATGTCCCAGGAAGTGCACACGAAGCTTTAAGGATGCTGCCAGCTTCCTAGGTGCTTGCTTAAGAAAGCCAGGGGAGATGCCCCCCCAAAATTTAACTGTACAGGGAAGATAAAAAAGATCTTCTGAATACAGACCAAAGAAAGTGACCCGTGCCAAAAGATGATCACAGGTTTCCTTCTTAACCATGTGAAACACTGGAGAAAGTCAGAAGTGAGCCAGTTTCTACAAGGGCTTTTGACAAGGGCCTGTAGGGACAGGGCAAGGGGGAATGGCTTTAACCTGACAGAGGGGAGATTGAGATTAGAGATTAGGCAGAAGTTCCTCCCTGTGAGGGTGCTGAGGCGCTGGCACAGGGTGCCCAGAGAAGCTGTCGCTGCCCCATCCCTGGCAATGTTCAAGGCCAGGTTGGACGGGGCTTGGAGCAATCTCCCCAAGTGGAAGGTGTCCCTGCACGTGGCAGGGATTGGAACCGGATGAGCTTTAAGGCCCCTTCCAACCCAAACCAGTCTGGGATGTCCAGATCTGGACATGATCCTACAACAATGCAAGCCCTGTTAAATGTACAGACTGCGCTTTTTATTCAGTTGTAAGATCCCTGCCCTTATTTGCCAGAGCCTTAGCCCAAGCCTGCAGCAGTGCTGTGGACAGACAGACACTGCTGAAGCTCAGCACCAGTACTTAGCTCCAGCTTCAGTTCTCACAGAAGAAGGGTGGATGGATCAAACCTAGTTTTCCCCTTCCCCTTTGACAACTTACCCCCCACCCACAAAAAAAGGTCTGTTCCAGTAAATTAAAGTTACTGTTTCCTCCAGTAAATCAATTCTCACACCTTCCTACCAGTGGCAGTGCCGGCAGAGGGGAAGGGCAGTACACAGTGCTGGTGGTCCCCCTCCTGTTTGCTATCAGACAAAAGCCGACTACAGCTCTGTAGCCAACTCAAACTCATTTCAAGCAAAAACTGGATTACTTCTGGGGAAAGCTTCCCTAGGGAGCAAGGTTTTTGCAAGATAGTCTGCTCTGGACATTCATTCCAGTTACCTGAAACTCAATTCTGATCCCCAGAGCCCAGAGGAAGTCAGCGCTATGGTCCAGCATCTAGAGGCATCTGCAAAGTTTCCAGAGCACTTGTGTTACTGGTCAGTCTTCCTCAGCTGCTGAGCAACATCAGACACCTTCAACGACAGTGCCAGAGACACAGATGCTCCAACCCCACACATTTATCACACACTTCACTAAAACTGTGGGAGCATTCCATCAGATGTAACAGTGAGATGAGAAAACACGTTAAAAAGAAACTCAGATGATCTTCAAAACTGCTGCTAGTGTAAGCCTAGAAAGTGGGTTTTCTGTTGCTTAATTAAGTTCAAAAACAACGTTCAGTGAAATCTATTCATCCCAACACAAAGTGCTGCAACCGCAGGTAAATGCTATACTTTGAATCAGGCTGACAGTCATAAACTCTTATCAAAGCCCTTTAAGTCTGTCATGCTGAAGAAGCCACGACACTGTGTTTCTCTAGACTAATCCTGCTGTGTCTTTCTATCCAACTTCCTAAGGCACGTCTGTCTTTTATTTTATTAAATGCTGAAATTATTTTGCTGCTTGTTGAAGGTGACACACACTTAGGGTGGACAAATAAAGCTCATGCTCCTCATTCATGATCTGAGTAGTTCTTCGCAGGTAATTTGGTTTTCCAGTCAATCTAATTATAGTCTGAGGTTACCGCAGCAAAGACTTTCAAGTACAAAGCAAACAAATAAGAGCAGGAGCGAAAGCCGTTCGTTAATCCCTGCTGGCATTGGTAGGAGTGGCTTGTACCTTCAGGCTGCTCTCCCCACCTTAGCATTCAATCTCTATCCTACCTAAAATGTGAATCAGACGGTAAATATTTTACCTTCTCTAAACTCCAGTAACCCTTACAGTGATCAGAGACTGTTTTGTTGTATGAATTTCTTTCTTCCAGTCTAAAACATTCCTGAGCAAGATCCCCAAACAGTATTAACTGACTCTGTGGCAGTGATTTATTGAGAGGATGGGAGTAAGAAAAGAAAGTCTGTTCAAGAGACAAATTTCTCCCTCCATAATACCTTCAATAAAAACAATAATCTATTCATCCTTCTTGACTTATCATCATCTCCCTCTTATTTGAAGAAACTACATCTGCCACATCAATTGCTGCTTGGAGTTTAACTTTTAAAACTTCAAGTCATTAAGATCACAAGGTAATTTTAGCCGAGCAGACACAGAACCTCACCACTTCAGGGCATGATCTATTACAAGGCAGGGGGAAAAGTCCAACCCAACCCCCAAACCCCGCAGGTACAAATTCTGCCTTTCCCTTTTGATTTTGCAGGGCAGGCAGTTTGTCTTCTAAGATGCAGCCTGCTCTTTGGGAAGGATGATGTGAGCCTGCCTGGGCCAGTGAGGTCCCTATGAGCAGCTTGCTTGGGAAGGATGCTCGCTTGCCCTTGTGCCTCTGAACAAACCCACAGTGCTATGTGGGCTTCCCACTCAATACTGCAGCCAAAGGCTCATCCAGAATACACTTTGCTTTTTCTGGTACAGTTTTAATATTCAGCCATCTGCAATTTTGTACCCACAAAGCAGCTTACAAATCATGGCAGAGCTGGTGGAGCATTAATAGGTCTCCTAAAGTGCTAGTATGGCAGGGTTTGTCCAAGGGCAAGTGTGGGGAGACTTGCGAGCACTCACACCCAATGCTGGGCAGTGCTCCTCGAGGCTGACTGCAGGCAGCCAGGGATTTGGCTCCTTTCATCAGGCTGCATTCATCCATCCAACAAAGGAGCACAAACCCTGTTTTCTCTTCCGGGGGAGGGAACCTCATTCTGGCAAAGCCACACAATGAAGGCATGATGATGGCTAGCTTTGGGGGGAAGCACAGGAGAACCCCCCTGCCCTCCACTAACACCACAGCAGCAATGATCAGGAGCATGCAGTATTCCAGACACAGGTTGCCAAAACCAAAACTAAGCTTGTGGGGCTGTAGCACAACGTTCTGAGCAAAGCCATGACAGCAATGCTTTAATTCACAAGAGGTCAGTGCCTATTATGAACACATTGCTCTGATGAAGCTCTGGGCTGCATGTGTCAGTGGGGCCACCACTACTCTCACTACCTGCACACATTCCCAAAGCCAGCAGTCCTTGTGGGGTAGCTGAGATAACCAAGCAAGCCAGTGGTTCCCAGTCTGCCAAGAGACCCATCATGGGCTAACACCCATTACAATTCATGGCCTTCCAACAGCCTGCCGGGGGCTCACAGGTAATGGCATGGCAAGAGGGCTGTGGCAGCCTGGCACACTGGTACCA
Source organism: Psilopsiagon aurifrons (assembly GCA_025447955.1). Lineage (NCBI taxonomy): Eukaryota > Metazoa > Chordata > Aves > Psittaciformes > Psittacidae > Psilopsiagon > Psilopsiagon aurifrons. The sequence continues at coordinate 43,703 of JAOEHY010039089.1, forward strand.
GGATGGCACTAGGCAAGGGCCCGGGCACAGCCAGAGCTGAGACAGGTTTCTGCTCACGGCGATGTCTCAGGATGGTGCCACCGCTGTCCTGCTGCCCACCCGCTTCCCGCAGGACCCCACGGAGGGCGAGCTCTAGGACAGGCTGGCTACTGGGAGGACAGCTTGCCCTGGACTGGGGGCAGGAGGGAGGCACTGGCCCAGGCTGCAGGGGAAGAGGGCAGGCAGCAAGTGCTTGGGATATTTACTGGGGTCCTCAGCACAGCAAAGACTGTTGGAGAGGGGCCAGAGGAGGGCCACAGAAATGACCAAAGCAATGGAACATCTCTCCTACGAGGAAAGGCAGAGAGAGCTGGGGTTGTTCAGCCTGGAGAAGAGAAGGCTCTGGGAGACCTTATTGCAGCCTTTCAGTACTTAAAAAAGACCTACAAGAAAGACGGGGAGAGACTTTTTAGCAGAGCCTGTTGTGACAGGACGAGGGGTGGCGGTTTTAAAACCCTAAAAGAGGGGAGAGCCAGGATGGATGAAATGCTTTTACACTGAGGGTGGTAGAACACTGGCACAGGTTGCCCAGAGAGGTGGTGGATGCACCATCCCCGGAGTCATGAAGGGCCAGGCTGGATGTGGCCCTGGGCAGCCTGGTCTAGTTGAAGATGTCCCTGCTCGTTGCAGGGGGTTGGAACTGGATGAGCTTTGAAGGTCCCTTCCAACCCAAACTATGCTATGTTTTACTCTGACACGCAGCGTGCTCCCTCTCTTTATTGACAGAGGTTGTCCTCCTTCCTACAGGAGGACCTGTTCTGCAGAGGAACACTTGCTCCTCAGCAGCCAGCAGAGGTTTAAAATCCACTGCTCTCACAGTAGTGTCCCATGGATTCCAGGCGCCATGGTGAACCTGAAGCGAAGCACTTGGAGAAGGCCACCACTACGTCTCTTCAGCACTAATAATCCTTGCTCCTCACCTCCCAGCTTCCAGGCTCTCACGCAGCTCCCCAAACAATGTGCTACCAACTCCCCAAAGTTTGCACTCCCCTCTTAGCTTCTGTATAACAAAAGTGGCCTCAGCCGCGTGTGTCCTGCACGCACATTGCCAACCTCTGCTCAGAGCCAGAAGAACTCTCCAGCAGAAGACAGGAGCGTTTGCTGCTCTTGACCGAAGCACTTAGTTAAAACGTGTTGTAACTGAGTGTAAAACATGAAAGAAGACAGAGAAACCTGACATAGCATTTGTTACCTGGTGAGCAGAGGTCTGTGGTCGTGTTGCTGCTCAAGGTAGTTTGTTTAAGGTCTGCAAGCTTATTTATCTCCCTGTGCTAGCCTTGCCTTTGTGTTGTACAACAGCACGAGCCAGGCAGAGCTCACTTCTGGGATCTGCTATCCATAAGGAAAGCGTTTCCCCTGCCCTCCAAACAAATTCAGGAATTAGAGTGGATGGATTCAGCGCCCTGGGCACTGAAGCTCAGTATGCTCTGTGCAGGCAGACCCCGCTTTGGCAGTGGCTATGGTCAGATAGCACAGCAATAAAAGGAAGCCTGAATGAATGCAGGGAGAACGTCACACCTAGGCACATAATCCAACCTGAGTTCAGCATGGGCTTTTATATGAAATTCTTGCTTATTTCATATGCCAGATGAAGACTTTTCTTCAAAGCTCTGCCAGAGAGTTCTGAAAGATAGCTTCCATTGCATCTGCTTAGTTTCTGAACCCAGGTTTTTCAGAAGCCTCTCTCCTACCACCCATTATTCCCATCTAGTGATCTCTCACTAGCTGCTCAGCAGTGCATAACATTGTGCTTCCTTTCTTAAATTTATCCTCTCTTGATTGCAGTGATCAAAACCAGAGGAATATCATAAGAACTTCTTTATTCAGTAAATATAGACAATCAGCAAGACATGCCATAGGGGAGTGTTTTCAGCTGATTCTTCATCAAAACGACACCAAACCATGCTGTTTCAGCCCAGGTCTTGCAAGGAAATCAAGCAGGATTCCTGGAGATGAGTACAAACAGCACAGAGCACCTGCCTGCCACCCTGCTGATGGGGTTCCTCCAAGGCAAGATGATGGCCATATGCCTACATAGTTTCAAGGCCACAATGACATGTTGCTGCTTGAAGGGACAGCATCACCATTACACTGCCTCAGGCACTACAGCATCAAGAACCAACACACTGCGCTTCATAACCACCTCTGATCAGGGAGGCAGGGGACACCGGAACCAAATCTGAATCCATCAGGTTGAACCCTGTCCTCCTGCTTAGCTCTGTTCATTCCTCGGCTGTTCTTCTGGAAGGAGAATGAGCCTAGCGGAGACCACCAGGATGTGTTTTTACACAGACAGGTATTTCTGAAAAGGCTGATTCCCAAAAAAACTCAAGAACTAAAGCACCCCAAGCACAGGATTTAAAGACATTGCTAAAAGAAACCCAAACAACTAAACCATTGTGTAGTTTCTTCATAAATTCTGCATGTGCCTTCAGAGTTTAATGCTTTGGGTTGTATCTTCCAGCTCTCCATCATGAAGAGGTTATATTTTCTCTTGTGTGAGGATGTGAGGCTTTTTTTAACTAAAGTCAAACTTCTCACAAAGTCCCACTCCTGGCAAACAAACATTCCCTAGCATCAGACTTGTGATGAATCATGGAATGGTTTGGGTTGGAAGGGACCTTAAAGCTCAGCCAGTTCCAAACCACTGCCATGGGCAGGGACAACTTCCACTAGAGCAGCTTGCTCCAAGCCCTGTCCAACCTGGCCTTCGTGAAACCTCATGAATTTCAATGCTGGGATCTACGTACAGCAGCAGTGCACAAACATTTCCCATTCAGACTCCAGCCACAGCACGGCTATGACAAGACTATCAGTCACACAGTTAAGCACACGGACAAATCTGGACAGCTCTTCATGCCCTGTGAAGAGTTCCATACTCCAGGCTTACGGATATTGTTGCTTTATGTAAACTCCCAACAGCTTTTCTCAACTCCTCTTCACTTTGACAAGGAGGGACTCCTTCATAAAACGAATTTTGCCTACTAACAGTATGTCCACACTAGGAAATAACAACTCACAACCTCTCCAAACCAAACTAAGTTTCAATTGAATCTGAGGTGGTATCTTTTAGTATCACCTAAACCACGAATCTGAACAGAAAGGGAGGGAAAACATAATAAATCACTAAGCTAGTTGAAATAAATGTGCTTGATCAAAACCTTTGGCAAAATAAAAAGACAGCCTCCTTCAGCAGATCCACAGACACCATTGCTAAACTGAGTTTACTCCCATTCTCCCAGAAACTGCTTGCAAATGCATTCCTAGGCTGTGCAGAGAGGAACTTCTGTCTTAAATGTGAAGCCACTATGGTGCCTATACCCTTAAGCTCTACTAGAGCCTGGTAGAGACCAAAAGGCAGAACACTGTGGTTGGCCAGTCCCACAGGTAGTGTCTGTTTAGCTGTTGTATTGATCCATTTAAGAAGATAGCTTGAAGACAAAAAGGTACAAATCATGTTCCAAGGGGGCAGATTTCCACCTAGTAGCAGCAAGTCATTTAAGATTTTCAAAACATAACTTAATCTGTGTAAAGACAGAAAGTAGGAGCTAAATCCTAGCTATTTAATTATAAAACCTTCCCCTAGAGAGTCTTGTCTGTACTTCACTTCTTTAAAGTGAGTGAAAACCATTTCTTGACCCCAGAGTTCGGTTTTCGGTTAAATTCTGTGTCAGTAAGTAATGGGCTCAGAGAAGTACTCCAGAAGATACATACCCAGCAGCCAGACGCAAAGAGCTGCTGCAAATCCAGACCCCTCTATATGTCTTAGCATCAGCTGTCATCTTCAAGGCCTTGAAATCACGACCCCGATCTAGTTCACAAACAAGAAGGGAAATCACTGTGGCTGACTGAAACTAAGCATCTTCCTGAAGCACTCCATGAGTAAGCACCAAACACACACTGGAACCAAGCTGCCACTAGAGAAACCTTGCAGCCTGTTTGTATAGCCACACAGTCCAGAGAAAACATTCATGGCTCTGCATCATAACAAGGACATAAAGCGGCTCCCCATCACTGCACTGCATCTCGTCATCACTGCTAGTGTTGTCTTTCCCTACCTGTACATCCAGCTTCACATCAAATCCTTCTCCTTCCTCCAGTGACACCAACCAAACCCTTGAGATCCTTGCCTAAAGGGTTTTCTCCCCAGCACCCTGCACACCCATGCTGCTCACCCCTGCACCTCTCCATCCTCAGAGCCTTCCTCAAGGCTGCCCACCCTGCCTGCAGCCAATTCACAGAGACTGACTGAAGCTGGGGGCAACCACCTCGTATCTCCTCAGAAACAGATGCACAAATGGCTCCAGAGGTACTGTGAGAGAAGGAGTAGCAGTGGTGTGACTCTGTATCACGGATTACACTCAACTGGTGCAAGAGCAACCACAGAGAGACAACAGCTCCATGATCTTTAAGATAACAAGTTGCAAGCTGCCATAACACAATAGGAAACAACAGCAGTGGAGTGACCTACACCCACTCGAGATCTCTCCCTCAACACAGACATCTGATTACAAGTGCGTTCAAACATGAAGCTGAGACCTGCACAGGCCTCTGTAATCTTCTGTTTCAAGCTGAGTATCAATGAGGCAGCAAGTTTTATCAGGAAGAGATTATTTTCCCCTGGTATCATCTATCTTGACACTATAATGTAAGCACTTAAAACGTTACTGCAAGCTCTACAAAAAGGTTGAGGAAAAACATTGTTTACTGGGCTGGGGAGAGTATATACATATTTCTGGTTTTAAAAGCTCTTAACAACTGAACTTTGAAAGCTGTTGGACTGCTGTAAATAAGACTACATGAGAGTGTATTTGAATCTAGAGACATGCATAGGACCACAACGTAGCTCCTCTTCCCAGGTATCTTGAGAGATATCAAGCACCCACTGCCTGTCCTCCACTTTAAGAGCAGTTGTGGTCATTCAGCATGCCTCAGGATTAACCCTCATGAACAACAACTCTCCAAATGCACAGCAAAGATTGACGCTGCTGAAGGCAATTGGTCAAACCCTACTGGCTTAGATGGCCACATCTGTACCTCATTAAAAATAAATAAACAGCTTAACTAGCAAAATAAATCCAGATCAGTTTTATCCCCAAGGACAAGAAATTAAACAAGCCATATGCTAGTCATAGAACCATAGAATGGTTTGTGTTGGATGGGACCTTAAAGCTCACCCAGTTCCAACCCCCTGCCATGGCAGGGACACTTTCCACTAGAGCAGGTTGCTCCAAGCCCTGTCCAACCTGGCCTTGAACACTGCCAGGGATGGGGCAGCCACAGCTTCTCTGGGCAACCTGTGTCAGTGCCTCAGCACCCTCATAGGGAAGAATTTCTTCCTAATGTCTGATCTCTGTTTCCCCTCTGTCAGGTTAAAGCCATTCCCCCCTGTCCTGTCACTACTTGCTCATTGGAAGGTACTCAGAAACCACAGTGACATTTATATCAAAACCTGAACAGAACAAGAGAGAATGAACTGAACACCTCCAGTGAGCATTAAAGCATAGCCTATCCCCAATGTAGAAATAAATAAATAATAGCTCAACTGATGACATGCAGCAGGAACTGAACATAAGATCAATTCTCCTTTCAAACAATGAAACTAGGAAATCCCTCAGTTCTGCAACCTGTGCCTTAGGCAGTGACACATTTCTACAATACACTGATTTATTGCACACATTGCCCTGATAAATGCCAGGGTTTGACCTCTTGATCCCTTCACTACTTCAAGATTTCTGAAAGCCATAATCAGTGGTTACAGGCAGGGAAGTGGCTGTCACTTGCCATCTCTGCACTAAAACAGCCCCCAGCACTGCACTCGACAAATCTGCCATTCACAGAAAGGATGAGCTATACTGACAGCTACTACTTTAGCACCCACAGGCACCAGCAAGAAGCACAGAAGCAGCTGGGTCAAAAGGAGAGGGCCAAACAGCAGTTGCTGCTCAGTTAGGAGTCCTGATGAAATTTGCAGAGGAAAACCAAGCGGACTTGCCAATTCTGCTTCATGGGAACCTTGAACCAAACCTCACTTGCTGGGACCTGCAACTCTCTGATGTTCACAAAGACAAAAGATGGAAGGTAACGACTGTTCTCACTGCCATGAAGTCTTCACTAGATGGGATGTCAGCCCGGGTTGGCTACAGAAGTCCAAAAGGAGGAACCTCAGAGGAAGGGAGGTGGAGGGATGACGTGACTAACAGGGGACACTGCTGGTCTACCACAGGAAACCTAAAATACTTCAGCAAACACATCACAGAAGTTTGCATGAAAACCAAGAACATAAAGAAAGGCCACTGCATTGCTCACAGGGCAATGTGAGGCCACTCCATTGCTCACAACTGCTAAATGACTGATTAAACACCCATGCAAAACAGAAAAGGCCATCTCTTTTAAAGCATCTCGGTCCACATCACTGCGCAGAAAACACAGTCAAACGCACAGGCTGGATGACAGATCAGAGCCCCAGCCTGATGAACGGCACTGAGGTTAAGCAAGGCTCAACAGAACTGATGTTCTTATAAAGGGCAGAGGATGAGAGGGAAGAGAACAAAATATCAAGAAACAGCAATCGTCTCTTATTTGCAGAAAAAGACTTGTAAAGCATTTTAAAAGATTCTGATTGCTTAGAAGGAAAACAATACAGCATCTAAAAATTGTAACATCAGCGCTAAGTGAAATATAACTAAATGCAGGGATATATTATGGGGAGAGGTATCATTAGCAGGCTGATGGAAAACTACAAACTTCATGGTCACACATCTTCCTTAAAGTCTAAAACTGGAGCTATAAATTAAGCTAAGTACAATTAAGGACATTACCTACTCTGATTTAGCTTAAGAGAAAGTACTTGAAGAACAGGAGAAGAAGGGAGAACCAGAACTACTGCCCATGGACCTGGGATGCGTGAAGAAACAAGGGAGTGTGGGAGGAAAACCCTGCAGTGACATAAACCTCATCATTTTTATAGCAACTAAATATCAGAGATTTAGTGGAGTTGTAAATTCCCACTTAGCTGTTTCACTGCTCTCTTGTGACGTTTATTACTGAGGAGCAAGATGGTGGGGATGCCTCTTGAAAAATGTTCTCCTATTAGTAAATGGGTATTCCCATCCTCTACAAGAAACTTCAGAGGTCCTCAGTTGTGAGCTCGCACCCACACGACTCTCACAAAGGCATCAGGTACATCAAACAAAATATACTGCATTACAGGAGGCGTCTGAATTCAGTGATTTGGATGGTTCTGCTGAAGTCAGGAGCTCTTGCTAGTGATTGCCATACGTTTTGCCAATTTCGAATTTGCTGATTTGGCATGGTCTGCTAACGCTTGACCAACTGTTGGTCTGCAGAAAAACGGCTCACAGTAGTCCTTGTAGTAATACTGAGGACACTGACTGAAGCGTAGGGGAACCTCTCACTTTATACCTAAGGATATAAAAAGCAGTGTTCATCAGGCTCCTTAGCAAAAGTCAGGAGCACCACAACAATAAATCCAAGCGCCAGTCACAGAGACTGCAGGGCTCTCTGCAGCACATCCCCTCTAAGACATCTATCATCACGCTGTGGGGAAACAGCAAGGTAGAGGCTATTCTTTTTCTTGAGATAAAAATGCCTAACATATCCCAAACTCTTCCATGCAAAGCAGTGAACTGCTCCACAGCAGTGACTGACTGCAGATGAGCTCTTACCCCTTATATGGCAAAAAAGCTTGTTCCACACTCAAGTATCAGGTTTTTCTTGTTAATTTGTACTACAGAGATATATAGAAACCCTGAGCAATCTGTGTGAGCATTTTGCTGAATTAGGCATTTTACACCTACATCCTAAGAGTCAGTCTCTGAAGGCAGAAGCTGGTTTTGGAGCATTCCCCAAGAACAGAGAGATAAAATGAGCAAACATTACCTTTTTGCAGTAGGAGGCACACGTATTCCCCTGAACAAGCAGCATCGTGACAGGTAAGGCCATGCAGCCTCTTACAGTAGGGCACTAGCACATCTACAGAGCCTTCACGACTTGAGTGAGTATCTCTGTGCAGCTCTAAGCAGGGACAGGAACAAATGCCACATTCCTGGGTCCTGCTATATAATGTGCACTCGGGCCACAACACCCCCTGTGACACTCCAGGCTTTGGGAAAAGTGGCTGGAAAGCTGCCCGATGGAAAAGGAGCTGGGGATGCTGACAGATGGCTGCTGAACGTGAGCCAGCTTGTGGTCAGGCAGCCAAGAAACCACCACCATCCTGGGCTGTATCAGCAGTAGTGCGGCAGCAGGGCCAGGGCAGTGATCATCCCCCTGT
>JAOEHY010039090.1:0-14775 GCA_025447955.1 Psilopsiagon aurifrons
GTGTCATCAGCAAACTTGCTGAGGGTGCACTCAATCCCACTGTCCATGTCACCAACAAAGATGTTGAACAAGACCGGACCCAACACCGATCCCTGAGGGACACCACTTGTTACTGATCTCCAGCTGAACATTGAGCCATTGAGCACAACCCTTTGCATGCGGCCATCCAGACAGTTCTTGTGTAGGGCTCAATCAGGTCTTTGAAGTCACTGTCTAGAAAGGTTTTCTCAGCTATGAGAGTGCCTGAAAACAAACCAAGGTTTTCTGACAGCTTCTCTCATGCTATGCCTAAAAAACCATTACAGGGAAAGATGAGCACATTATATTCATACAGAGCCAAAAGCTTAATTAAAATCTTAACCTAATCAAGGCATAATGAAATTATTACTAGCTGCAACAATTAGTTGCAATAATACTAACACTTATCGAGATTAATACATTAAAGCCTCCTTAATAATACTCTTAAAACCCTTATAAAACTTACTGATATCTAATCCTCCTCTCCCATGCTGTCCTCACCTCCTGATGTCTCTCTGAGTCTCATACTTGGTGGTGTTGGTCTTTTCAAGCAGAGGTGGTGGGCTGTCTATGTGAGCCATCAGTGCCCCACGTTGTTCACCAGGTGAAGAACGTTTGTGGTGGCTGCCACTTCCTCCTCTGGCCTGAAGGCTGTTTGTGGCTGTTTCTATGGTTTTTCTCACCACACTCTCTTTCCCTCTCGATGGTTTCCAAGTGAAGTTTGGAAGTTGTGCAACAGCTTTCCTCAGCATCAGTTCTCAGGGAGGGCAATTTCTTATTATGAAGAGATTACTGTCATTTTACCGTACATGGCATCACAGAGATAAAGCTAGAGCAGATTATGCAGAACTTGACCATAAGCAATTGCTACAGTAAATTAACACCAGCTCAGGTCAAGATAAGCCTTGAGAAACCCCAAGATGCTAAAACATGTGCCTTCACTAACAATTTCAAAAATTGCATTTAGTAAGCCATGTCGATACTTGACAGATACAGACATTCAAATCCTGTTGTATCCTTGTATCCTGCAAGGGCAGGGCACCAAACACAAAAAGCCATTATACACAGGGACCACCAGACCCTGTTTGGTGAGTCTATGAGATCTGTGTTCGGAAGTGGTCACGTTACAGTTGCTGCTGCTCCCCCATCCCAGCAGTGTAATGGAGTCATTGATGTCACTCATGACTTGCACATCATTGCTAATTTTCTCAGGTGAAAGCCTCACCACTGCAGGGCTGTACTGAGAACTGGTGGGATTTTCTTTACCAGGATGCAAGGGGCTTTTTTCTGTTCCTGGTTCTCTTCATTATTTTTTTCAACCATCCCTTGTTTGGTCTGTTGAGGTTGTACTGTCTTTGGAGCAATGATTATATTCTTTACTGTTTTCCTTCTTCTTTCTCTGACACATGTTTCTGGCTTTGTCTGCAACGTTTAGTCTCAGAGATGTCTGGGGAGAATCTATGCAGCTGATATTTCTGCAAGGGCTTTTATAATGACCAATGCTTTCATGCTTCCCCTTGGGAATGATGAGCAGAGACTCAGGGGTCTTCTCAGTCACAGAAAAAGTTTTCCCTCTCTGCTAATAAGAAAAAATTAGCCAGATGCAATTTGGATTTTTTTCCTAAATACACTTCTCCTGTTCTTGTGCACAGTACTAGGTCTACTGCGACCGGCGATTCAGCTTGAGATTCTGAGGATCTCTGCATGGGTCAATGTGTACTTGCATTTCCCCACGGTGTCAGCCCTGTTCCAACGGCAGCAGAGGATGCCAGTTCCACACACGAGTTGTTTCCCAAACGCAGGAGTGCTGCTGCCACCTCTTGGAGCTTGGAGTAAGGGATGAGCCCAGCATGGGAGGCATCATGGTGCACTGCAAAGGAGCAGTGTGTGGGAAGTACAGAAGGGTCACCTCTTCATTTTGCTCATGCTTTTCCCTTGGTAAACTGTGCGTTGATGAAAGCCAAGGATCTGAAATAAGTGTGATTTATCAGGTCTCATTCAGACCCTCAACCAGCAGAGGATCCATACCAACATTTGCTTTCCAAAGGGTATTTTTTCAAGTCAGGTTTTAAAGGGTGTATGTGTTGTGTCTCTCTCCAGTTTCCAGAGGAGGCTGTACAGCAGTGCAATGAATGTCACTTTTCTGAAGCTTTTGCTGCCTCTAAAATGCTATTAAAATGCTTCACTGCTATATGCATTACTGTAAATGCTGTGATAAATGGAGGGACGGAAGACAGGTTTTCTTCAAGTCACACTGAGATCTGACCTGTTCTCTGAGCAATTAACATCATTACTGCTCTTACTCCCTTTTGCTATCTCAGTTCTTAAGTGGTGTTTATCAGCATATCAATGTGCTATCTAGGAATGCATTAAGCAACAGCTGTTACATGTTTAGTTCTCAACCTGCTCATGGACAAAAATACATGTAATTCAATAGTTTGGTTTGAAATCTTCATTGCACCAAATAAGTCCCTCCCTAGGTTTTTCACAGAAGCACACACATAGAGCTATCCTGCACTCATGGAGGAGCACCAAGAGGTAGAGAGGCTAACAATGGCTTTTAGCTCTGGGGAAATGTTTTGCTCCACAGTGTGTGGCTGGCCCCACACAGGCTCTTCCTCTGACACAGAAGGACAGAGCATACCATGGCCAAACTGGTCCATGCAGCCATAGAGTATCTGAAGGGGGCCTATATGGACACCAGAGAAGGACTCTTCATTAGAGACTATAGTGATAGGACAAGGGGTAATGGGTTTCAACTTAAAAGTTAGGGTTAGATGTAAGGAAGAGTTTTTTTACAGTGAAGATGGTGAGGCACTGGCACAGGCTGCCCAAAGAAGTGGTAAATTCTCCACCCCTGGCAGTGTTCAAGTCCAGATTGCACAGTCTTGAGCAACATGGTCTAGTGTGAGGTGTCCCTGCCCAGGGCAGGGGATTGGAACTACATAATCTTAAGGTCTTTTCTAACCCAAACCGTTCTATGATTCTATGATTCTATGTCCATCTACTCATTGAGTTATTTTGGGAGTAATGACTAAGAGTGGGGAAGTGAAGGCTCCTTCCCTTACCAGCACATTGCCTGGCCCAAGTGGGAGCAGCAGCAAATGTGAGTTGCAGTTTCCGAATTGGGAAGAGCAAAGGTTAGATTTGGAGGAGCTGGGCTCATACTCTGCAAGGAGTGCAGGTGACCTCACTGCTCAAGTTAATCCTTGATTCTCTGTGATCTATTCAACAACAGGAGTTGATGGTTTGCCGCCATATGTAGCTGTTGGTGGTAGTCTGCCAACAGCCAGATTGACAAAAGCAGCAAACCACCCTGAAGAGCTGCTGAAGACAGCTCAGGGGTGCACAGCAGCACGTCCAACAGGCAAGAGGAACTCCCCAGGGTGATCTGCTCTCCTGGTCACCAAGGGGGATGTCTGACTGACCCAGACCAGAGCCAGGAGTTGGTGTTCAAACCACTCTCCAGCACCCTTTGTACTGCGGGTCTCCCGTTGGCCAGCTAAGGCAGGCTGGTTTTCTTTCCTGTTTGATCACCACCATCTGTGAAATTCATGGAGATTTCCATATGTCTTTAGGCCCACATTCTAATGAATTACTCATTCCATCCTAACCAGATTATTCGCATGAACTTAGGAACATCTCATGATACTCAGGAATGGCCTGTAAACACACATAACTGAAATATTCATATAGAGGAAATGCTGGTGAATAAGGTAAAGCGGATCTGACTTTCACTGCAACAAAATAGGACTGAAATTTGACAACATGAGCTCTAGCCCAGTTTGTGAGTCATGTCGACATGGCACTCAACTGGGCTGGATAGGTAGAGAAGGTCCTAGTACATCTGAGCCTCCGAGGGTTAAAGCATGGGGACCTGGTGGGATAGACGGAGAGGCTGCAGGACCCAGCATGGATTCATTTCTTGGACAATCCCACATGGCATGTGGTGCTGTTCTGCCTTTCCTCATCATAAACAGGCTAGTGCATACACGAAGTGTGGTGAGTGACACTGCTCATCAGCTGTGAAAGGCTTGGAGCTGGCGGGGCACTTGGCATGCTCAAACTCACCAGTGCCCAAAGCTGATTTGAGCTAGGCTTAGTGAGAGCTAAGCTGGCACTTGACTGGAACCTGGAGACCACACTTGGTGGGCATCACCTGATGGGATCTTGCAGTAGCACTCGGAAGGGAGAAAACATGCCAGTAGGATGAGGTACATGTGGGTCTTCGTACAGCATCCAAAGCCGCAGCAGCAAAACATGTTTCCTAGGGTGTACTGTGGCTCTTCTAGCGTGTTAAACACAAAACCCATGGGTTGCATAATCACCCATTTGTAACAGATGCAAAAATCTGTACACCCTCCTCGCTACAATTCACATTGGCACAGATGGCTATTGCAGCAGTACCTCCAGGCCTTGCCTGTGGTCTGCCTGTGCCAGACCTACACACATGCATTAAGAGAATTGGTCCTTGTTCCAAAGAGCTTGTTACAACCAATTTGTGATACAGAGATAGAAGGCAGATCCTCTGACAAGACATAAATTCTCCATCAACTGAATTTACAATAGTAGAGAATGAAGGATGTATTTCTTAATCAGGCAGGTAAGAGTATCCCAGTCATGAAAATTGCTCCTCACTGCCTGTGTTTTTGTGTGTAAACACATAAACTTTGCATATTTCTTTCTGTGGCTCAGGCTCAAATGCAAAATATTCAGGAAATCTGTGCAAATAACATCAAGGTGCTTTCCAGTCAAACTTGTCTAAATGTTCCCTAGTGCCAGCAGACCAGTTCTGCCTTGCAAACAGCAATGCAGCCTTTGCAGCTGACTTGTGTATGTGAAATCTTGCTCCCATCTCTGCCTCTGGGCATGGTCTGGTTTCCCAGTCCGTGTCAGATGTACATGACGCAGGTCCTGGCTGGGAGGCTGCCTTGACACAGGGCTGCCATGGTGTGATCTGGGCTGATTAGCAATAAGGTGACTGAGTGAGTGGCCAAGTCCCCATGGCGTAAAAGTTAGGGCTAGACAGGCTGGCATTTAGGTTGCCCATGTCCACATTTGCAGGGGAAATTTGTTGCCACACAGCCTTTTAAAGCCATCTGAGCAGCTGCCTGGTAAATAATTCGAGTGTGCAGACATGCTGACTCCAAATATTCCTCACTAGGGTCATGAAGAGGGGCCTGCAGCCGGGAGATTGGCCAGACACTGGTCTTCCCAGCTACATTGTCTAGAAGACCCTGTGGAGGAGTGCACCTCCAGTTTTGTGAGATATTGCTGCATGCAGAATGGAGAGCAGACTTCTGCCTCTCCCATAGTGAGACACAGGCATGGAAGGACTGTATGGGCCCGTGGGAGGGTGGTCTTCCTCCTGGACCCCCTCCAGCTTCAAAATGTAATGGTGGGAACAGTAATTCCGGGCTCTGAGAGGCAGCATACGAGGCATCACCTGACCAATGTCACCCAAAGTGGTGTCAGACTCAGGCAGCATCTCGCCCTGTTGATCCTTCCCACCCATCCTCCTATGGGGCTCAAAGCAAAAGCATTCTGGCACAACTTAGAGCTGCCAGCACAGAGAACAGGGTCTGTAAGTCACCATCTTTGGCCCTGCTCTTCTGCCTTCCATCGTGCTGCTGCACAAGTGGTACCAAACTGAGCCTGGGCACAGGGACCTCTTGCTTTCCATCCTTTCCTCAGACAGTCCCTCTTGGATCACCTTTTGTTTTCATCACAGACTCAATTTATTGACCTGTGTCCATCTGGAGCGGGTGACACAGGACCTGCTGTGAAGGTCCTTGCCTGTCTGAGGCCACCTGAGAGCAGAGCTCATAGAAGGGACCGATCCTGCAGCACAAAGGCAGACAAAACCTGCATGTTGAGCTGTTGCATGTACAGTGGTTGACACCAATGCTGTGGGATCTCTGCAGTCTCACTGTCTGCTTCTAGCTGGAGATGAAGGCACCACCTCTGATGTACAAGCTCTCTGTGCCCCAGGACCTGATGGTGGCAGCAGGACTCCAGACTTGATCTGCTGTGCTTTGAAGTTGGGCATGTCCTAAATGCTGGGGAGCTGAGGGAATCTGCTCCAGGTGCTGAAGGAACAGGGCATCTATAAACTTGCAGGGTCAGTCACGTTTGGTGTCCCTCCTTGGATACGCCACAATCTGGCAGGTTGGCTGGAGAGCAGGTGTGGAAGGAACATGCAAGGTATTTTCCGAAGGCCCTTCATTTGCTCTCCAGCGATGAGCTGAGAAAGATGCTCACTAAACCACATTTTATTAAAGGAAAGAGGGCATGAGAGGGATTGGGCTGGAGCAGGGTGGTGGGGCAGATAACTACAGTGCAAGAAAGGAACCCATGGCACATTATAGTAAATCATTTATGGAAACCATAAAACGATAGTGTATGAATGCTGGAGAGGGAATAAACCAGCCAGCTTTGTGGCATTTTCTGTATACAGCCATTGACTGATGCTCCAGTGACTCACTGACATGCTATTCTTCCAGATCTGATAATTTCCTGGACTCTGAGCAACTCTCCAATCTATACAGATTGATATTTTTTTTCTTCTCAGGCATATTTCATGCACCTTTGTGCATAACATAACATTGCTGTGTGTGTAATTCCTAGTCTAGATCTCTATCCACTGTTTCTATCCTTTGCTTACGTTTGCCTTGGCTTATGATCCTATCAGGTGCTGAAAGCTGAGCAGGACTGATCCGGCAGGACGGGTCAGCTCTTGAAAGGGAAACCTGTGATTAAAACTGAGAGCTACAGCAAGTGGTGACAGTATCTGGGGGGGGAAGCCCTGATTTTAGACAGAGCTGATTGGGTGGGATGCTGGGCATGGTGCACCATTGTCATTACGTATTTGTGGCTATCAAAGTCAATCACAAGCTGGCACTGTAGGACTCTCCCATGGGATTTGCAGTTTTCTTCCAGGTTGTGGGTTGTCAGCAGCAGGGAGAATTCATGGGCAGCAGGACTGCTTTCACCAAAAGATATATCCTCATTTGAAGAGATAGAGGGGTACAGAGTTAGCTAATGTAGACATATATAGACAGAATACTTGGATCGTTGGTTACACATTAGGGTCAGCCTGCTGAGGACTTACGATTTATGAACCTTGCTTTCTCTGCATTGATCAAATCTTGTTATCCTGTTAGCAAGTGCTAATCAACAAATTGGCATGTTTTCTTCCTCAGTGCCAATAACCTAGAGCAAAGCATGTTTTTGTCACTGCTGGCTCCTATCTCGTTCTGTGCAAATGCCATCAGGGCAGAATGTATTCCATCAGGTTGTTGCCTAGTAGTACAAGGCATTTGTAATGGATTATTTTGGCAGTGCTTCCAAACAAGTCAGAGTCCAAAAACACATGGGGTAATTGTATTACAGAAATAACAACTAAGGAGAACTAAAGCTCCTGAAGAAACAGATGCTTTGCAGTCCAAGAAGATCGTTATGAAGCTAGGCATCTCTCTTATCCCATAGCACACTGTGACTACATGCAACAAACATGTTTTTATCCCACAAAATCACTGTGATTAATGTCACACAAGATTTCCCCTTTGCTTCTTCTAAGGTGGTTGCTGGTGTGGGTTTAAAACAGATCTTGAAAGCTCAGAGGATTTTGTTCATGTCCTAAATTTAGAGACACCACCAGCATAAGGGAATGGGTGGTTGGACGGGGCACAGGATGTGCAAGGGAGTGACACCCTGCTGCGAGACTCCTTTTCCTGCATGGATCAGGAAGAAGACTAACCAGGAGGAAGGTGTGAGCCCTCACCTTGAGCACAGAGGAGGGAGCCTGATGGAGGTCCTGCAGTGCTCCCATGGCTTCGGTGCTGCTTTTTCTCCCCCAGCCCCTTGCTGATAGAGATGTGTGACTGTGTGTGGTGGTGCTACATCCAAAACTGCTGTCTCATGGTCCTGTGCAGAAAAGAAAGCACCAGAGGGGAGATGGTGCCTGTGCTGGGGAGGGGGCAGGCTCTGATAGGTCTTTCTCTCTCTTTTTCCGCTAGCTCTCTTTGCCAGCTCTCTTTCTCCTCTAGCTTTCTTTCTCTCTCTCTTTCTCTCTTTCTTCTCCACTGAAGCACTAACAGTGGAGACAATACAATATGAGATGAACAAGGCAAAGTCAATTATGTACTGTCCTAAAGGAGGGCATGACTCTTCCCCATGGCGAGTGTTTAAGTGCCTTTTTTTTCTAGTCTGCCTTTAAATGATGCATATAGTGTGGCTTCCTCCAGCTCCAGGGGGGGAAGGAGAAGGAAGGCTCTACCAGAGAGCAATATATCTCCTTCTTTTAAAGCCTTTATTCTGTCTAAAATGCGGTTTAATGCGGCACAGCTGTAGGCACTACAGTAAGTGATGTGGGAAGCTGAGGGAGCTGTTCTGTCGGCTTGACCTGTTGTGTGTGTGGATGCCCCTACCTGCTCTTCTGACCTCTGGCCTCACCAGTGATTAAGTGGAAGCCCTTGGCTGTCCTTGGCTGTCCTGGGACTGGAAGAGGTCACTAGCTGGTTTGCATAGAGAAGGAGAGATCAATGCGGAGGTGTATGACTTAGAGTGACCCAGGAGCTGATGGACCTCCAGCAATAAGCTGGGGCAGGAGTTTCAGCAAAGATCACACAGCACACTGAGCAGCTGCAAATGTCTCCTCTGCCTACCCCAAACTGCTGCTGAACAAGATGTATTTATCACCCCCTCGGGATGGGGAACTCAGCAGGGAAGAGGAAAGGATGCTCGGGACCCACACAGTTGAGCTGGTAATATGTTTTGAGTAGGACAGCTGAGAAGTGAAAGAACATGCAAATCTTCGGACCTGTGGCTGAAATGACGGACATCCACTGGACATCACAGTGGTCATTGAGATGGGTTGGACCCACGGAGTTGATCCTAGGTCTGATGGGAGAATAATGTGTGAACAGAACAAACTAGGGGTTTGGAACAGAACAATTTGGTTTGAACAGAACAACTGGGATATTGGGGGTTGGAACTAGATGATCTTCAAGGTCCCTTCTAACCCTAACCATCCTATGAATCTATGATTCTACTCTACAGGCTCCAACAAGTCGCAGCTCAGGGGTCATCTGTGGTAGAGGGGTGTCCATGTTTAATAGCTATTGGTGGATTGGATTTTTGCCTTCATGAATTTGCCTAACTATTTTTAGATCCCTTTCTAGCATCCACAGTACCTTGTGTCAAAAAATTCTACATGTCCTAGTATGAAGAATGAAAAGCAGTTTGAGATTATTGTGAGGGTGAGCAGCGAAAGCTGTGTCAAAACGACATATTTCCAAGTACACTCTATGAATTGGAATGGCTGTTCCTGTAGCGAAGAGTTCCAGCCAGGCACTCAATTTGCCTAACGCTGCAGTTTGACATATGAATGAACATTTCAGGTGCACAAATCAGTATCTGTAGCTTCACAGACCTGCTGTGATTTGTGCATATGTTGATTTTGTGGCAGGAGAGTGGAGACTGCGTTGTGATCAGAGGCTAATTGCATCAGATCCTGTGCAAATAGATTCTGAGGTGGTTTTGGAGAGCTGTAACTGGTTCACATCAGGAGTAACAGACCTTCTGACATTCTCAAGAGATTATAAACTGGAATTTTGACCCCAAGGATATTCCTATGAAGTCGAAATTGAGAAGGTGGGTTACAACAGTTACTTCTTCACTAGGAAATGGCTGATATGGATGTGTGTGGGGCCAAGAAAGACCAGTGACAAAATCTAGCATTTGCCATGGGTTAGAAACACTGCACTGCTGGTAATGATTGATATGCACTCTCCTGTGCTTAGGGAAATGGATGCTTAAGGAAATGTTGGTGCTCTGCTTAATATGGGCCCATTTGAGTGCCATTTTCACAAATGAGATTCACTTCTCTCATGCAGGACTTGTGCTGGGGAACTACATGAGTAATGAAAATGGACTGTCATTCAGGTGACACCAACGGGTTTTTAGCTCCTGCGGGTCTCTCTGTGTCAATGACTTTTCACACGGGAACTGACAGGGTGGAAATGACCAAGGAGCCATCCAGATACACCCAGCTCCTCTTTCCTGAAACAGCCCGAGAGGCCAAAGGGGCTGGGGGGAAGGATGAGGGTGATGGGGCCTGGCAGATGTTGGAGCAAACCTCCACCCCCACTCAAATGCCTGTGGAGCTCCTGGGCAGTGTCCGAGGGGATCTGTCAGGTATCTGCAAGGAATCTGTGGCATCTCCTCCCTGCCATGATAGTGGGAGCTTATCAGGGGGTTCCTTCGGATGCCTTCACGTCTGCACCAGCAGCAGCCCTCCGGGCTGGAGTAGGTTGTACCTAAGAAAGCCAACCAACCCTGCTGCTTGCATCCTGGACTTTCTCTACCCTGTGGATTAGCAAGGACTAATCTCATGTGGCATGCATTGCTCACCACTCACTGCTGGTCTTTGGATACCCCGTGGTAGGTATGGCATGGGAGAACATGGCTGAGTGACTGAAATTGATTATATATATAGGCAGTGATTAGTGTCACCAGCTGGTTCCTCACTCCAGAAAACGCTTGTATCCCAGCTATTAGTGAAGATGGTCTGCCTATGGGTTTAGCATCACCTCTTGAAGGGTTTACAGGCAGGTGGCATGTATGGATGCAGCCTACCCTTAAACAACTCCTGGCTGTGAAAGGACTGTGTTGACCATTGTCTCAGCCTCACTCCAGCAGTGCAGAGGGAACAGGGATGGCTGTGTTCCTGTCATCAGCCCCTGCCCTGATTTTGCTCTTCAGGCCAGTTAGCACAGCTTGTGCCTTTTTGGTGTTCCTTAAAGAGATTGGGTCCTGACCTGGAATGCCTTGGGGAGGAATGAGGCAGAGGAGACATCATGAGATGAAGCACAAGGGGGGTTTTGAGTGGACCATTTAGTAACAGCTAACTCATTGCATTCCGAGGGGAGGACATGGCCATGCTGTGCTGCCTCTGGGGTACAGTCAGAGGCAGGGAAACATGCAGATCAGCATACTGGCTCTACCAGGGTCTGCAAAGTCGGGGCCTCATCCGGCTCACACAGTATCTCCTGCCCAGCCTGCAGCTTTACCCCTTTAATCTCTCCTTTCAGAGCAAGGGTGCTCATGCTCCTCCACTAGAAAGCCTGTCTGGCTCCCCTTATCTCCAGGGTGATGATGTCCTGTGAGCCCTGTGGGTTCCCTGGATTTTGCCTTATCTGTGGATTGAAAGCAGACCTGAGAAGGCATCTCAAAGTTTGGTGGGAGTATTTACTCCCACAGAGCCTGCTGCTGTCTATCAGGGTCTGAGGGATCCCTGCAGGATAGGCAAAGGGGATGCTCCCACACACGGGGCTATGGCAGAAGCATGCCAGGAGAACAAGATGCTCACAGGGCGGGCAATGGGGTATGATAGCAGATGAGGAGCTGGCAGCACCTTGGTGGAAAACATGGGTACCCCAAGTCTCCTGTGGGGCCTGAGGTGCTCCTCTGCCTCTGTTTCTCTGTTACATGTTCTGTACCCATGCATAGGGGCGACTCCTCAGGGCTTTGCCCATGCCAAACCTTTTGGGGTGCCTCGAAACTTGTCACATATAAACCAGACACAATTCTGCTTGGTAAGCAGATGAGGGCTGGAGAGGAGGGTGGGTTCCAGCCAGGGAGCCCAGGCTGTTTAATCCAACAATAGGGCCGTTGCTGCCCAGATGACCCCTTCTTGGGCAGCACTTCTCTCTCCATAATGTCCAATCAAAGCCATGTAATTCTGCCCTTGCTGACACCATCACCTCGCAGATTACCTCAGCTGAGCGAGGTTTAGGGGGGGCGGGGAGAGGCACCATTGCACAGGGGGGGAAAGCAGAGGGCTGCAAATGGGAGTAGGATCCTGCCATTGCTGCTTACACATCCCTTCCCTGGTCCCACCGCTTCCCACTTCCGTCGGGCACTGAGAAAGCTACCGCGGATTCACTGGACAAGAGCACGTACAGGTGATGCACCTTGGGCCAGCTTCAAGGCAAGGGGTGGTGCTGTGCTGGGTGGGGATGGTGTGTTGGGAATGGGGAGCTGGTAACAGTATGGGAGCAAAGCCATGCGGGGTGTCTGTGACTCACCCAGTGCCTGCCATCCATAGGAAAGGAGACAGACCATGAGTGTTAATGCGAGACCACAAGGTGCAGGTGCTCTAGGGTATGTCGAGCAGAGTCTGTTTTGGATAGCAAGGGTCATAGAGCTGTATTGCTGTCTCTGACCTGGCCTTGTTCCCTGAAGGAGACTGGAGATGTCTTGCTGCCATATTCATTTGGCCTGATGGAGGAGCAAGCTGTCCTCATTCACGGTGAGGAGCTCCTTCACTGTGCTGTCTGCTCACGCTCCTCTCAGCCTCTGGGAAAAAGTTAGTGATCCACCAGCAGGGCTGAAGCTAATGGAGTGGTGATGTTCCAGCTGTTGATTAATGCAATTAAGAGATAAATGAGGTTGTGGGTGCAGAGAAAACGTGTGCACGGTCACTTTGAGTCAGAGAAGTTATACCTTGCAGAAGCGTGACTGCCCTGAAGTCCCTGGGAGCTCATCCTTCCCAGAGTTGTTCCCCCAGCTCTTTGCTACCATGGGTATCAACAGCAGCACATTTAGTGGGCCCTGACTGTGCCAAAACATTCTTGGCCAACCAGAGGCATTTATTACTGGTACTGAAGGCACACCTGCCTTAGGAAAGAAAATGGCTTTGGTTTAGCAGGTAGTTGCTTAATGCGCAGTGGAAAACATGGTAAAATAATTGCAGGGTCAATGTTGAGTGAAGTTTCAATCTGTGAGCAAATCAAGGTAAACATCAGGAGGTGGTGCGAGCTAAGCACAAGCAACTAATGCTCTTCTAACAAACCTCATAGGAAAACTTAATGGGATAGCACCTGTAGGAAATACTAACTCATTACTGTGGTTGGCTAATGCTGGCTTTGAGAATTCTGCTGAAAATTAGAAGAAAGTCTCCAATTTTGAGAGTAGCAAATTCTGGCAACAGGTTTCCAGCAGGAGGAGTTAGGATAAAAACCACTTATCCCCAGAATGGAGACATGAAAGGGAAGGTGTGGTGTGGCTGCCCATGCTAATAGAGTACTGTATTTGGTGACCCAGGTCAGCCCCGCAGGTAAGTGAAACCATGCAGGTACAAACATGTCATGTTGAGCAACTGTGAGATCTGTGTGCTTCAGCCCTTGGCTTGCTCACATGGCTGTTTGCGCTCAGGATCTTGATCCTTGCTCCAGGATCACTGCTTCCGGATGCAGTGAGGAAAGGCAGTCCAGCTTGCCTAGCACTAGATACCCCCACATGGGTGTGCATGCAGCAGCTCCAATCCCCATTGCAGACACTGGAGTGAAAGTGCCAGCATCCAGGGTGACTCAAAGGCCTGGCCTCAGATGCTTATTTCAGGTGGGGATAAACTGCCCTTTGGAGCTGCTCCACTTTACAATGAGCAGTTTTCTCTGCTGACTATAAAGAGGAGGGTGACAGGCACAGGCTTACACACTCTGTTGTGTGTGCTGTCAGGCCAGAGGTGTGCT
Organism: Psilopsiagon aurifrons; assembly: GCA_025447955.1. Taxonomy (NCBI): domain Eukaryota; kingdom Metazoa; phylum Chordata; class Aves; order Psittaciformes; family Psittacidae; genus Psilopsiagon; species Psilopsiagon aurifrons. The sequence continues at coordinate 13,554 of JAOEHY010039090.1, forward strand.
GACCTACAGGACCTATAGAAACAAAGGCATTGCTGTTGTTAAACATCTTGACCAGTGGCAGGCCACTTCGATGTGTAAAAATGCACAGAGGAACCCTAAAATTAGTGTGTGCACTCACACTTTCAGCAGCCAATAGAAGAGCCTTTCTGAACACTTCCAAGGGAGAAATCAGTGTCTCAGTGCCATCTTGTGGAATGATCTGTGTAAAAGAACAAGCAGCGGCAAGAGATGTATCCATTATGCCATCCTAGAAGCATGCTGGAGTTTTAGGGAAATCAGTGGTAATATCAGGGCTTATGCTGCAAATATTATCACCAAACCAAAGCTTTCTATCACAAACTGGGATTGCCTTTATCCCTGAGAAAACTGCAAGTCCATGGGAGGCTGGTGTTGCCAGGAAGAACCTGTTTCCATTTTTCAACCCAAATGAGAATATGGAGGTGCCTATAGCTAATGTCTGAATGCAGGAGACAAACCCTTTTAGAGACACAGCAGCTTGTTCATCCACAAGGGAGGAATCCACTTGTAAGGCTCCCTGAGATCTAGAAATCAGAAACAAAGCTGTAGGTCCTGCTGTGGGGAATACCAGCCCACTCACACCTCATCCATGTGAGATCTCCAATACACGCTGATGCCAGGTCAGCTGGAAATTACCATGTGCAGAAGAAACTTGAGGCTCTTGTCACCACCCCAACCTGGTTCTCCAGGGACCATGTTTCTGTAATAACCAACCAATAAACATCAGTATGGCAGAGAAAGAAAACACATGGAAAGATTTATTGGCCACTTTTTCTGTGCCACAGCACAGAAAAGCCTTCCCACCTAGAAATATGCTGTAGGAACACCCTTTAGAGCAACCCAATTATCACATGTCATGATTAAATGGACCTTACTATGACAGACAGACTAGTAAATTACTGCCTGCTTAGCCAAGCGTCCACTGAGGTCAATAGCTGACCTGTCACTGGAGGAGGGCTTACCCCAGTACATAAAACCCTCCCCTGCCATAAAATAGACAGTCATCTATCTGAAGGGGGCCTCCAAGGATGCTGGAGAGGGGCTATAGCAACAGAACAAGAGATACTGGGTTCAAACTTAAGCAGGGGAAGTTTAGATTGGATAAAAGGAAGAAGTCCTTTACTGTGAGGGTGGTGAGGCACTGGAATGAGTTGCCCAGGGAAGTTGTGAATGCTCCATCTCTGGCGGTGTTCAAGGCCAGGTT
>JAOEHY010039092.1:0-34586 GCA_025447955.1 Psilopsiagon aurifrons
CTCTGTCAGTTTAAAGCCATTCCTCCTTGTCCCACCCCTTCCTGCCTTGTACATATGCTGTCTCACAAGCAGCCAGGAGATTAGCAAGCAGGACTGTGTGAAATAATGCTTCATTAAGGGCCATCACTGACTCCAGTGCACCAGCACAGCAGTGAGCACACTGTGATGAGATACAACCCAGTGCCTTGAACATTTGGGTTATTAAGAGTCAGGAGAGCAACTCCGAGGTTATTGCCTCTCTCTGAACCAGCTCTGCCACTCTGCATATTTGGAATGACTGAAGCCTTTACTGCGTTTTCCTGCCTGCCTTTTTTGCAGCTGATCATCCATGCTAAGCCGCCGAAGCAGCAGCATTAGGGGATGACAAAAAGCTTACAGTTTAGCTCCACTTTGTTCCATCATGCTGTAAACTTTACAGCCTGCTGGAGGGCCCTTTTTACATGAAGAACGAGCACAGGAGCATGGGCTCAACACAGCCATGTGAGAAGCTGGAGGTTGAGAGCACAAACTCCAGCTGAGATTTGCAAGAGGTGGTGGTGAATTTTGCCTGGCAACTCCCATTCATTTCAATTGCAGCTGTGGTGATGCTGAGCACATGATTTATCACAAGTCTCATGGTGGTTTGTGTTTCCTTTCAGGGTAAAATATCACCTTTCTATTATCTGGAAACAATCCCCTCTCCCAAAATCCTATCACTGGCACAGTAAAGAGCATTAATAAAAGTGACCTGAGAGTTAATAAATCAGCAAGTATGTCACACAGTATTAATGAGTAACGGCAGGGCTCCTCAAGATGTTTGACTGAATGGGATAATACAGACCCAAACCCAGCTCTGGAAACCCAAACTGCAGTGAAGACTTTGCACCCAAAGCAAAAAGAACAGGGGAATGCAGAGAGAATCAGGTCTTAACACCACGATTTCTATTAACTTTGGTGTACCCATGGCTTTTCCTCCCATAGGTACCACCAGGCCACCTCTCAGCAGGTGCAATGATACTGAGCCACAAGATTTCTGGGGTTTGGCTGTAACTGTACGTCCAGTTCCAGGTTGTGCTGCCTTTGAGGAGGAAGAATGAAGGTCTTCAGGAACTAGCTTCCAAAATAATTCTGATAATTAAAGCAAGCATCAGGTGGAAGGTTTTCAGTAGAAATAATCAACCATACCTACTGGGTACTTTCAAATAGCCTATTCATCTCACCTCCACCTTGCATTTATATAGCTTTTTTATACTCAGAAGGGTCCTAAAGTGCTTATAATCAACTATCTACAGGATTCATTTCCCCAGTCCCAAACCATGTTGATTCTGGTACAGAGCACGGCATCTCTTTAGTAACAAGCAGTCACAAAACATGAGAATTCAAGGCAGGGGGTCAAGAACAACTCAGCATCTGAAACTGCCAAAAACCAGGGGGGATTTAGGGAAAAGCAATGCAGTTAAATAATCTAAAATGTGACCACAGCCCATGGCCACCACCTTTAACCTTCTGGAAGGTGTTCTTTCTAACAAGGGAAAAAAAAATCATCAAAGTATGGTCATGTATGTATAAAGATTCCCCAGCCATTGACCAGGGATGACCCAGTGAGGACTGCAGCCCTTGCTCACACAAGCTCCCACCCAGCCTGCCTGAAGAAGGAGTCATCTCCATACGCAGAGTCTGACATGGGAGGTGTCACAGTCTGTCCGCATCCTCATTAGAAAACAGTAACACTGCAGGAGCAAAGATCCCAAGTCTGGATGGAGCTTTGAGTGGAAGGTGTCCAGGCCCATGACACTGGGCTGGAACTGGATAAGCTTTAAGGTCCCTTCCAATCCAAACCATTGTGTGATTCTATGATTAAATGTGCTAACCCTCTACCCTGATGTGGCTCAACCCCCTTACACACCATGCCCAAGGATGGCTTGCAATAAGCATAAGCACTGCAGAAGGGACTGTGGGAGAGAAGGACGTGTCCTGTGCCGTGCATGCCATTAGCACAGCCTCAGCATATCTAACAAGATTGAAACAGCATTAAGGCTGGACTTCTCTACACTGCACGATTTCAGTGTACACGTATGCTGTAGAGCTTTTAGTCCCTCTCCAATCTGTATGTACACCGTAGCAAGACATTCTTTTGCTTCTGCTCCATTCCCCTTCCTTTCTGTAAATCTCCCGGTTTAAATCTCACAAATGGTGTGGTGTTTGTCTGGCTTCACAACCCCCACTCTGTCCGAAACACCTCTGCTATGAAAGGAAAGTGCCTCCTCACAGCACAGACTGCAGATCTCACCCTGGCTGTGATGCTTTCCCAGGTTGATCTCTTATCATGGTTGAGAGCACATAGGGCTGCTCACTGACCGATGTAAACGGGAGGTGAAGCAGTTATTGCCCAGCTGTGCTGGCTATAATATTACATGATTCCCAAATAGATGAAGGGAGAAGATGCTTCCATGGTGCTCAACTCTACTAAAACAGCTGAAACCTCTGCCAGAAATGTTTAAGAACAGCAACCTCCAGAGAAGACGGCCTTAAGGATGAATGAGTACCTTAAGGATGGATGAGTGCCCCTAGGAAGTCTAACAGGACCTCATACTTCCAAAAATCGCACTGCTGTGCCAGACAGTGGGTCTTTCCCAATGACACCAAAGGTCTCTAAAGCCAGCTCAGAGCCACTGAGCGAGCACTGAGGATGAAGGTCCCACTCTAAAGGCAGATACAGAGGGAAACACCAGCATGAAACTCATATGGAAGTCAACAGGTAGGAAGGTTGGCTAACAGACACGAGAGACCACGTGGAAGAGAGGTTCATTTCTTCCTTCAAGTCTGTGCTGTTAATTACTTTCAGGGCTCAAAATGAAAGTCAGCTCTAGGTGAGAAAGCTTGACAATACTTCACTGTATTTCACGTTTGGTGAGCTACCCTTGCGATGCCGCTCACCTGGTGGGGAAGGTTTGCTTGGACCAGAGTGACAGCAGATAAATCACAGTCTTGGCTTGCCATGGGTGAAAAATGAATTTAGGGGCCTGGCATTTCTCATCACTGCATCTCCCTTCCTGTGAGCACAGCAGGGCTGTAGGCTATTTTAAATGGAAAGCTGTAACAAATCTGTGGCTGCATTTATCCAGGCAGCACCGGAGAGAGCTGGGCAGCTTCCGAGGTAGAGAAATAGCTCCTACACGGGAGCTGATGCACAAAAGAGACTTGGGTGCCTATCAGCAGGCACTGAGCTCACTAGAGAAAGCGATTTGGGAATGTTTTTAGGAGCTGATGGCCATCCAGGTGCCATCACCAGAGACAAATAGTGCTTGATGAGACATATCAAAAGCTGATGCTGTCACCATTAACCAGATGGCCATATACCTGATGCACAGCGCAAGGCGAGCATGTCACCACGCTAAAGAGAGCCTCTTGTAGGGTTCCCAAAAGCTAAATGATGAGGTCTGTTCTGCAATGCTCCTTCAGGCACCCTCTTGGCAATCCCAGCAGCTCAGCTCTTAAAGGAGCTGCCTGTCTTCACCTTCTTCCCCCATCACATAGAACCAGCCTCTAAGAAGGAGCTGGATCCCCTGGTGATGCCGCATCCAGGTGTTTGAAACAAAGGCTACGGGAGATCAAAATTAGGTCAGATCTCCTGATGAGAGATGGGTAAATAACAGTTGCTATTCTGGGGAGCTTTTGTTCTCTCCAAAAGGAGAGCGGGTATCTTTGCAGATATGTCTCCTCTCATTCCGGTGGTTCAGGTGCTTCCAAAGTTTCATGGGAGCACAAAAAGTGGCTGCAGGAGGTGGGGAGATTAACAGCACATGCTCCTGGTGCTATGGAGCTGAAACCATGAGTAACTGATTAATAGAGTCCATCAACAAACAATAGTGAGAATATTATTGAAAGACTTTCTTTGCAAGCATCTGGACAGGACGGACTGACAATATAGAAAAGCGTACAACTTCATAACTGGGAATCTTTTTCTTTGCAAGTATAATAAGAAAGTGGCTAATAATACGATGGAGAATATTTTCAAGGTGTGTTTTATTATCCACTTATCTCTGATGCTTGCCAAAAGAGGCCCGAATATTCCTCAGCACATTTGAGACCTTCTGGCAGAGGAAAAAGACTGATGAGTGCTATAAAATAGGGAGTTAATGAAAGCAACTACATCTAAATGCAATATCTGGGTCCCACGGCAGAGATTTCCTGCAGACCGATACTATATCCCTCTTGGCTCTGTGTCTCTAGCCAAATAAAATGTTCTCTGTCTGCAAAAGGCCACAGGAGCTGGCTTTAGCCTTAGCTGAGTGTCACTGGCAGCATTTCATTACAGCAGGGGACCGATGTTGTTTAACACCTTTGCTGGCCACATGGACGTTGGGATTGAGCACCCTCAGCCACTTCGATGACACTGAGCTGTGTGGTGTGGTCAACACACTGGAGGGAAGGGATAGCAGGGCGTTAGAACTAGATGGTCTGTAAGGTCCTTTGCAACCCAGACCATCCTCTAGTAGTGCCCTATAGGTCCCCCCCACCATGGAGCGGATACAGGGTTTGGCTCATTTCTGTTCTCATACCTGCTACATGGTCCCAACCAAGCTGGGCCTGCAGAAGCCAGATTTGTGCTTTATGCTCTTTGTAGTACCAGCTGATAACACACATACATATATATATATATATATGTGTGTAATGTGTTAGCACACACATATATATGTGCATTATGTGTTAGCACACATATATATGTATGATATATATATATATAAAATCTTTAGCTACAAAAATCTATCTATATATGAACATTCTAAAAGAATTACTTCACCAAAACCAACAGGAGCTGTTGATGGTAGCAGAAGCTGTCATTATAAAGGTGCTAAGATTTAAAGAAATGCTTTTTCATAGGTGCTGCTTCATGGCTACAGCCTTCCATGCTCAGCTCCTTTATCTGCACAGCCCTGGAGCAGGCACCAGCCCCAGCATCTCTCAACTCTCCTCACACCTTATTCAAACACAGGTAGTTCCTCTGTAAAACGTCGAGAAAAAGCTTCCACCTCTTATCCAAAGCTTTCAACCTCATCAGGAATATTAAAAGGCAAACATTAAAATTACAGGAAAAGGAAGCAAAGGCTTGGAACCTGCCACAGTAATGAAAAATCCAATTGGTCTGGAGTACAGCTGGGCTGGTACAAGATAAAGAAGAAAATAAGTGTTACTTAGCCCTGTCTCTGTTAAATGTTGCAGCGTGGAGCAGAGAAGTGGAATACAAGATAAAAAGATGGACAGAGCCTTTTAGAGGCAGTTGTAGGATGCACCATGCACTACAGAGGGTAGACAATGGGCTCATTTATCCTGGGAAAACAGGAACATCTTGGGAAAGCAGCAGGAATAACTAGTAGGGAAGGAGAAGGGGATGTCAGGGATGCCAGTGTCAACAGCACTGTCCCACTAACCCCTGGCCAGATTGTGCTTCCTGATGGATCACCCCTGGATGGAGACCAACGTCTTGCTGACAGCCCTACCTTGCATCAACCGTCTGTGCCTCAGTTTCCCTCAGCACAATTACTTCAAGCACTCCAGCATTTTGAATACCTCTCTTTTCCACTCCAGCCCCACCAAACCCTATCTCTTGCCTGGAGCTTCTACCCTGCTGACCTAACCCAATAAATCCCACTTCCAAACACCATCATCCCTTTGCTGGGAGTGGAAAAACTGCTATCAGTTATCAATTCTGCTCTTGAACACACCGCACCACTTAGAACCAGGCAAGGCCTATTAGTGATAATGAAACTGGGGAGCCTAATTCCCTACACAAATGAACTTGGGGAAAGGGGATTATATCTCCTGATATGCACAAAGTTGAGGACCTAGCATCAGCAGCTCTGTTTAAGAGTCTGACCTCATTCCTGCATTGTAAACAAGCTTCCAAGTCTGAATAATAATAAACCCCCTCATTTTTCTTGCAGAATCATTATATTGTTTTATTATTTTCCTATTCATGCTGCCAATAATAAATCACATTACCCAAGATGTTCACATTTATTATAGTATTTAGAGCACAGCGTAGCTGGCATGGTTTTGCATTAGCAGAGCTCAGGTTTTAGTTAATACCTTTGGTGTCCCCAAAGTTATTTGCAAACCAAGGCAAAATGGGGAAAGCAACCCTAAATTAGTAAAGCCATCCCAAAACCCCAGTGTTCTGGAAGACTTAGGAGAGTGGCTTTGGGCTACAGAGCTCCTGCAGACGTTCGTAAAGAAGAAGGGAAGACTTAAGTGGGGGTACGTGACGCAAAGGGGCACACACAGCCTAAAGATATGTTTGCACACTTCTCTTCCATCACCAACCTAAGCCAAGAAAGAGCAGAGAAAGTTGAATTCATCCAAATTATTTCTCTGCTTACTTAAATTACCCTTTCACTCCTGAGTTAATTAGAGACCAGGATGGACAGGGCTTGGAGCAGCTGCTCTAGTGGAAGGTGCCCCTGCCCATGGCAGGGGTGTAGAACTAGTTGAGCTTTAAGATCCCTTCTGATCCAAACCAGTGATTCTCTGATTTCACCACTGAAGCCAGAACAACGACAGCCCTTGGGGCCGATGCAGTGGAATTTTGGGACGTACCTTGTCTGCCAGGTTCCTTTAATAAAGTGCAGTTTAGCACTTGGGCTTGTTTCCACATGCTTGGCCCCAGGGCTTGCTGCAGGATAAGGGCAGGAAAACCTCCCAGGGCAGCAGTGCACAGCAGCGAGCAAAACAAACCCAGGACCTGGCTGCTGCATGCGAGAAAAAGGGAATCATATGGTTGAAGAGAAGAGTAATTGTAGTGGAAATTCAAAATCACTTCACTGAGCCCATTTCATGCCGCTGTTCCTGCCCTTGTAAATCAGCAGCGGCAGCAGCAATTTATTCCTAAACAACAACAATGCTGAATGGGGAGGAAAATGAAATAATTGTGTTTTGACCAGCTTGAGACAATTCCTCTGCATGCAGATACATATTTATAAACATGGGTGTCAAGTGTAAAGGCACTCCATCACTCTCATGACCTACTTCAATGTGCCCACCACCAACAGCACCATGGCGCAAAAGGAGCTCATGCAAAACATCACCAAGAATTTGGTGCTTGCATCCTGTGCTCACAGAAACCAAAACTATTAAGTGGTGTTGCAGGGGCAAAGCAATGCCGAAATAGCCTATGTATCCCAAACCAGGGTTCTCTTGGATTTGGTACCTTCTTGTGCTGTCTCCAGGTTGTCCAGCCTTACTGTTACGCCTCTGACAGCTTACGTCTTTTTTTGCTTACAACAGTCTTTACTTCTCACCCCCTGGGCCATGCGCCATATGCTGTGTGTCTTTTAACTTGAAAAATCTACAAGACAGATGCAGCCTCATGGAGCTATCCTGCAACCCATCCTCATGGAGCAGGAGATGCTCAGCAATTCGCTGACAGAGGCGCTGCTCAGACCTGCTGCAGGCTCCCCAGGTCTCTACAAAACTCGGATCCATCAGCTTGCAGGGTTGTAACAACCTGTATTGCCTTTGGCTATCCTATATTCCTTCATCTCTTGATCAGAACATAATCAGTTGGCAGAAAAAACCCTGATATAAAACCACCTTTTCTTCTAACCATCCTCAGGAACGTACCTGTCAGTCTCACACATCACTTTGCAATTCCCTGGGTGATTTGGGGCTCCTGGAACATTTACAGTATTGACAGAGGAGACAACCCAGCAGCCAATACCCCTTTACAGAGGAAAACCAAGGTATGGTACCCTTGAATAACAGCTCTCAAGCTGCATCAATCAAAGCATTTTCTAGGGGAATATTCTGCTTTCTTTTTCTCCCCAAAGTATTTGGCATACGATGAAAAAAGTGTCAGACTCTGCCTGTCGCCAAGATTTCGGCAGAAGACCTCTCAGCTCATTTTCCATGTCTCTGCTCCAGGTGCAGATTGCCTTTATGATCCCCACGAGGTCTGGCAGCTGGAAAGCCTTCCAGCCTCCTTCCTTCTTATCGATTTCACTAATTATTATCTTTAGGTTTAGCCTCATTTTCTTAAGCTGTTTTGACAGCCTTGTTGGCCCATCAATCAGTGTCTCCTAAGTACTTTTGAATTTCTTGGTGAATCTCAACCAAACCTGACAAGCAATGATGAGACTCACTGTTAAGGGGAGAAAAGAGAAAAAAACTCAATGATAACAACAAAAAAAGATGTAAGAAGAAGCTGGGTGAAGGAAAATGACCCCTTTCTGCAGCTAGAGAAAAAGAAATACATCCTTCTTCCCATCTGGGCTCATGTTTCTTATTCCTGCACCCCATAGGAAAGGGGAAGGCAGTGAGTGCTCTTCTCACCACAAAAACACAGGCCACAAGACAGCAAACCCCAAAGTTCAATCAAAACAAATGGGAACATTTCATTAGGATGTTTGTTTGACAAATACAATACAGACAGGGAACATCTGCCACAGGGAACAAACATCATCCCCATTAAGATTCAGCTGCAGTGGAGAATCAGGAACATGTCTCCTATGAGAAGTTTGCCCTCTGCACCCGCTAAGCCTAGAATCTCAAAATATACAAAAGACAACTGCAATACAGTTTATTTCTTCTTTCCTTTCATCCAACCTGGCCTTGAATGCTGCCAGGGATGGGGCAGCCACACCTTCTCTGGACACCCTGTGCCAGCGCTCAGCACCCTCATAGGGAAGAACTTCTGCCTAAGATCTCATCTCAGTCTCTCCTCAGTTTAAACCCAATCCCCCTTGCCCTATCACTACATGCTTTTTTACTTTAATGACACAAAGGGCTCCAAAGGACGTGGGAGATTGTTCTATTGAACTGTGAATGATGGAAGAAAGTATCTAAAGGGGGCTGTCATCCCACACTTTGCATACTTTGGGCTGAGATGGGCAGATGAAATCAGGACATCACTGCAAGGGAAACGATGGCAATAAAAGGTAATGCTGCTTTTTTGCTTCACCAGCTTTAAGCAGATGGCACAGAACAAGTGGAAAACTCAACAAGGGACTAAAAGAGGCAGAGCAGCACTATGACAAGGGGGAAACACGAGCAGACTTCTCTCTCCTAAGGCAGAGATGAATTGCTTGCTCACTGGGAGCAAATTTCTCCTGTCCAATTAACAAGGGAACACAAGCACTCTCGTTAAATCTGAGCTCTTGCTACTGCTGGTGTGATTTGGTTCCCATTCTCAAGATTACAGGTGACAGATTTGGCTTGTGAGCACCTTGCCCTCTCCTTAGGGTTCTTAGGGGTGTTTCAGCTTCTTTTCCAAGGTGTTCAACATCCCTGCACCGGACTGTGGGTTGCACTGGGAAGCCAGACACCCACAGTCCAAACCACATTTACCTGAGATGGTTTTACTTCATGCACTGAAAACAAAACCTATTCTCCTGCCTCCTGCTGCTCCCCCAAACTGATGCTGTAATAAAGGTGAGAATACTTACAAACACATAGTTCTATTATTACTGCTGCTGCTATTTGATTAAGTTATTACGATAATTGCTGTGCCAGCTTTGCCACAACAGTGGCTTTTACTAGCTAGTGATGCTGCTTGTTTTACAGTTGCGAGGACAGATAAGTGGGTGAGATTTACACAGAGGATGACAGCCAGCTACATTACCCGACCTGATAATTTGTCCTTGGGAGCCCAACTGGAGCAAAAAAGGCCACTGCCACTTTTCCAAACGGCTTGCTTTGTGTTTGCTTTGGTTTCACTACCAACTAAATGCACTCAGAGGAAAAGACTCCTGTGGGACCTGTGAAACGGTGCTATTGCAAACATAATATCAGTATTTGTTGCCAAGGCAATGGCTAATAATGTTAAAATGGAACATGGGCCCTTTTTGCAGCAGGACTGATGTATGGGCAAAGGGGGGGATGAAGGAAGGAACTCAGCCCTCTGCCTGACACAAATCAGGGGTTTTCATATTGGGAGCTCCTCCCCTAAGAAGAAGACACCAAGAACAAATGCGCACCCCAGCCAGGATGTAACTATGATGGAGAAACCCGGCAAACCTGAGCACAGTGGTGCTGAGGTCTTCACATATAGAAGAAATCACAGCTTGGGGCCCCACAATTTCCCTCCTGGCCACTGAGACTAAGCTCTGCAGAGTGCAGAAGTCTCCACGATGACCTTTCCTAGACAGATGCTAGAAAGCTATTACTGAGCACAACCCAATTTGCTTTGCAAGTGTAAGTGCCAATTTTCCTTCTTAAACACATTACAGCTGAAGGTAAATGGCTATAAACAGAAAGTTACTTCTCACTCCCTCCAGAGACTTCTCCCTGTGGTTATGAGCTATGATCTTAAAAAATACTGTTGGGAGACACCAGCAGCACAGGACGTGGCTGTTTTCAGCTGGTAGCTTTCAAGCCTAGCTTTTATTAAGAGGAAAAGAGATTGAGTGATAATAACCACAGGGGGCAATGACTTCTTCAAATATCCCTATGCAGCAATTTGAACAGGGAGTGAAAAATTAGGAGCAAGGTTTAAGGTCTCTAGCATTTTATTCTGAGTAGGTGAATTGGCTGAAGAACAGCAGCTTTCAAAGCATCTTGTAATAATCAGAGAGTGAGGGTTTTGAGATAGAGATTACATGAAGTACTTCCGTATGACGAGCTGGGACAGGATGAGGAAACATGGGGACTGGGAAGAGCTGCCTTGCCAAAAGCACAGTGCTTCCTCAGTCCCTCTGAAGGCTACAGAGATCTCCCATGGCATAGGGACAGCACAGCAATGAGAAGGGGAAGTGAGTTGTATGGTGAGGGAAAGTTGCTCTGCCTTCCCACCACATCAACCCCAGGAGAGCTTGTCCTCAGTGACTGTGGTGGCCAAACAAAGGCATCTTCCCCTCCCTACCATTCCACGTCCCTCTTCTGGATGCTCAGCAAACCAACCTCAGTTAAAGCCTTTAATTAGCAGCTCTTAGAAGCACTGTGGGATTCCCTTCTTTCTGTTCTACTCATTGGTCTTTCCTGTCCAACATCTGCCTCCAGCTGTAGCACGGCATCTCCAGACAACCTAACAAAAAGGCAGGGTAATAACACAATACACCTCAGAGAATGTAACCCTCCTCATCTATTACTGTGGCCTGACATTCCTGTTCATTAGGAGCACACTGTGTACAGGCATTGTACATCTTCATTGGGAACCCACCGTTTCTATTAAATGCAATTATTTCTCCCTGCGGCTTGCATGCTGAAGACAGGTACTAAAAAGCAAGTGGCTGCTACAGAAACATATTGCAAAGTACTCATACTATAAACATGCACAGCACAAACTCCCTGAGACTGAATCCACAGGTTTCTGAGGTTGGCAGGAACACCATGATGAGCTGTTACAACCTCCAGGCTCAGCAGCACATAGGAGATTACCCTTGTTGATGCCCGCCTGAACTCCAACATCTGGATGCCCCCCAAACATCTGGTTTTCACTGAAACCTTGCTAATCATGCTGCCATAACCCCGGCATGCTATGCCAAGAGCTAATTAGCCTCCTTGTTAAAGGTATTGTTTATTTTCTAGCTTGAATTTGTTTGGAAGCTTCATCTTTGGGCTACTGGGGTTTATCACATTTCTGATGGCCAGATCAAAACATTTACCTCCTTAAGTCGCTCCCCTTGGATCAAGTTGTCCCTTTTTCTAACCTTTCAGCTTTGTATTATCCAAACCCAGAAGCAGGAAGAAAAATGGGGGCTGACCAAGCACTAAACTTGTCCTTTTCTCCTTCAGTCTAAACGTTTTCTCACCATACAACAGTATTTTGTCTGAAGCACTTATTTATAAGCAAAACAATTTCCAGCTTGACCAGCCCAGAAAACCTTGACAAAGTCACTTTCAAAGTGGTGGCACATCATATTCTGGCATTTTTATATCAGCAACTTGAAATTAAATGCGATTTCCAAAGCAGGAATCCTTACAACATGCTTGCATGTATTGAAATGGAAGAATGTAACCGACCTGAAGTGGTTGGTCTGGATGGGATCTGGTTGGTTTTAAATGAAGTTTTCATAGTGTTTCAAAGCCTTGTCATTTTGGTGTATTTGGGGATATAACTGCTGTTCCTGACTACGGGAGGGAGCCCAGATAAAGTGTTTCAACAGGAATTTTAAGATGGCCAGAGTTAGAGAAGATATATTTTGCCCTTGAAATCAGATGGTCAAGCACAACAGCCGTCAGTAGCCCTCTGGCACTGGGACTTAGCCTCAAATCTAGAAAAAGCACTTTGACTCTTATTTTGTGGAATATCTTGATTCAACCCTAAATACACGCAATCAGCATTAGCTTGATGTATTCCAGCCAGCAGCGACTTGGGGGACCGACTGGAACCGAAGACTTCATGAATATTCTACAGACTGACATTTGTTTGCAGTATTTGAATATTTCCTAATCACCAGGGGAGAAAAAAGCCCTGCATACCGGGAGGCCAGGCTCATGAATGCTTTATAAAGTCCGGTCTCCCCTGAAATACCCTAAATGGCAAACAGTGCTTGCTACATACAGATATGCAAAGAACTTTTCCGCCGCCTTCCCTCCTCTGGGAGCTCCCCTTTTTGAGCCAAGGTAAGGAGCATCATCACCCCCATCCCTTCTGCAGGATGGAGGGAGGAAGTGGCTGCAGCTTCATGGCACTTCTGACATCCCTACAGGAAATCCCTTCTTTTAGGGGAAATCTTATCAGACATTAACAATTTATTACTATTATAATAAGCTCTTTTTAAAAGGGCCTGTAGCAACAGGACAAGGGGGAATGGCTTTAAACTGACAGAGGGGAGATTTAGATATTAGGAAGAAGCTCTTCCCTGTGAGGATACTCCTAGGTTTGGGTTTTTAGTCAATGGAGAGAAACAGGCAACCTCAGTGTATGATTTATCTTACTAAAACCAGACGTTTGAGGAGACCCGCCTGCTAACAGCGCTCAGTTCTCTGTTTTGACTGTAAAAGAAATCTCAGGTGACTGATTCGTTCTTCAGTGTCTGACTCAAGACATCTGTCCTGCTTCCTTCAAACAACTCTGAAGCTCTTTTTCGGAGTGTTTTAAGAGGAACTGAATTCCCTGACCTTCGCTGTACGTCACTGGATTAATCCTCGAGCTGGAAGCAATCTGCTTCAAGTGAGACAGCGCGATTGTAATTATGAAGCTGCCGAGACAACAAGAAGTGTGCTGGACAACTGGCTTGGTCACGAAGGAGTTTTGAAAGGCAGATTTAGGCCAATGCCAAATAGGCTTCGAAAATCCCACTATTTACTCTTCAGAATATGCAGGAGCAGAGATTTTGTGAGTAATCCCAGTACTTCTTCACCACAAAGAAATATTAACATTAGATAGTGATCCTCTGGCTTTAGAAAAGAATAAATAAGGCCAGAAATATTTAATGGCTGTGGAAAGCTGTGTAGTAAATGAAAATCCATTTTGCTTGCCCTCTGCAAGCATGGGGCAAGGTTGGAAGAGGCCGAGTACTGGCTTTGTAAATATGGGACGCTGACGAGGAGCTAGAGGAAATAAGTATACACATCCCTAATGACTGTAGTTACCTTGAGCAAGGTTTTTCCCTTATGTTCAAGTACAAAGGGTGTCACAGATTGAAAGTTATATTTTAGGGGGTGAAGCTTATGATGTGGAAGAGAAAAGGTGGAGCAGCGTAACAATAAAACTCTCTTTCAGTGCTGCTTCAGGGCTGAGGCTCATCAAAAATACAGAATCACAGAATAAAAGAACGGTTTGCGTTGGGAGGGATCTTAAAGATCACCCAGTTCCAGCCCCCTGCCACAGGCAGGGACACTTTCCACTAGAGCAGGTTGCTCCAAGCCCCGTCCAACCTGGCCTTGAACACTGCCAGGGATGGGGCAGCCACAGCTTCCCTAGGTCCACCAAAATCTGTCTGATTAGAAGCTCAAGCCTGAAAACTTAATTCAGCAAAACTCCAGTGTCTCCAGTGGGACATCTGAACTGGGGGACCCCAACTATTGTGCTCAGCAGGTTGACAATACGCTGAATTAACAGGTAGCACAGATTGTTTTGCCTTTACTTATACATCAAGTTTAATTACAAGGACAAAGACGACATCAGCAACAAAACGGAGCCAAACTGCTGGGCCCATTCTTCTCGCACCCGAACTATCAGAAATTAACCAGTGGATTGCATTGCGCTCTGGGTATTGTCATGCAGATGAAGAAAAACAACTCGCTTTCCAATTTCCTCATGCAAATATAGACTGAATTATTCTGACAGAGAATATGTTTTGCCATCTCAGTGCTTCTGCAGAAGATAAGAGGAACTGCAAAAGTTTTGCAATTTGTAAGCTTGGCAGCTTATTAAATAAATAAGTACAAGCACCACCCTGCGAAACCAAGTGTTTAAATAACATTACAAGTCAATTGTCAAGGTCAGCAAACGTTTAAACAGTCTTGGATTCCTTTTGCCTTATGGGCTTATTTCCTTTTCAAAGAAGTTTCTTGATACAGCCCCAAACTCTGGTGCAGTATTAAGAAAACATTAACAAGCCTTTCAGCCAAATGCTGCTGCCAGGTCTTGGCATTCAGGAGCCAGTGCCCATTTCAGCACAGCAACTCTGGCTGCTGGGAAGCTGTACTCCTGCCCAGTAATTGGATTAAGCCAGGAAAAGGCACGCAGACCAGAGCTCTGTGTGTGACACCTGCCACAGGAAGAAATAAACCTCTGTAGAGACTCAGGAAAGCCAAAGGAAAGGAAAAGAAAAAGGCAACTCAGCTGTGAACACCCAGGACCAGCCATTATTTTTACCTTTTCAGGACTAAACAAAAGCTTGAGAACAATTATACAAAAGCCTGGGCTCTCCTCCCAGTCTCAGTATGTGCTTCATCTCCATGGCTCCAATTTTCAACCCTTCCCTTTTATTCCACAGCCCAGAGAATCTCCTGCTCTTACAGGAGTCACCTCCATGCCCACGTAACTTGTGTGAAGCCTGACCTAAGCAGCTTGCTGCCTGGATACCCCTTTGATGGGCACATTTTCACAGTGCTACCTACAGCTATGGACAACGTTGCCATCAAACACCACCCACAGCCATCCATCTTCCAACTCCATGTGGCCTGGCTGTGGAGGACAGAGCCAGATGGCTTCCACACTGAAGTCACCCCCAACAGCTCTAGACTCCAATCTCCATTGCTGGTACAGCAACAGGGGCTAGAGCCCCACAGGAGGGACACTAACCCATCAGGCACAGAAAGGAGCTGTCTTACCACTCCACCTCTCCTTCTTAAACTCAGCTCCTTCCAGACCAACCCAACCATGCCCAGCTAAACCTTTTTAGAGCTCAGTAAGAAAGTGCTTCACTCTTCTCCTTGATTATGTGCTCGGTATCTCTGGCACACTAGAAATAAACTTATATCATCCTTAATAACACCCCCAGGGGGCTCGTCAGGAGGGAACTACCTCTGACCATACAGAGTGAGCAGCGAGGGAATAGGAGGGAGTTTTACACAGCGCACCTGTCAACCCACCCTGTTGGTTTGCCGGGGACTAAAAGCATCTAATTCCCAAGTTCCACACGCTGCAGAAGTCATCATTCGGAGGTTGTTGCTCTGCAGTGGCTTGACAGTGTAACAATACAAAATAAATCTATTCACGCTGCTTTGGCGAGACTGAATCCCAGGAATGCACAGCAACAGCAGAGAGCAGTGATAAGTTCTTGTAACTTACAGCAGCTCGGTGCTGTCCTCATTACCATACATTATCTTACTGCACACACTAGAAGCCTTTCCAATGGACTTCACTGTCGCTGAGCTTTTATTCCCTCTGCTATGTTAAAGCTGAAAGCACTTTGTGCAACCTCAAAGCTTCTCTGACACCAGTGGGTTTGAAGAGCTTGGAAGCTACGGCACTTTTGCCCATTCTCTGGCCACTGCACTGGTGTTACCAGAGATTTCTGGAGTCTTGTGAAGAGGGTTCGTGGCTGGATTTTGTGCTCTGCAGTGCACAGGGACTTAGCACATCATCTCCTGCTGGTCCCACCATGCCAGCCTACACAGGGCAGTGCTTTGTAGCAGAACAGTGGTTAAAAGGAGTAGGAGAAATTCCTGCATCAAGAGCAAAAGCAAAACCAAGACAAATTCACTGACTCCAAAAATGAGGCACCAAATTAATCAAAGTGGACAGGGAAGGGAACAGTGTTCTGCCTATCAGTGGGATCTTAGATGCACTGCTGTTGATGAGAAAGGACAGTAAGACATCTTCATTTCACCTGCTGACAGCTATGGAGAAAGACACAGCATGTCAGCATGTATGGACTTGCACCCAGACAACACAGAGACCAATAAAGATGCACGCAGGCTGTTAGCAATGCTCACCTGATGTAATTTCTGGCCACATCTCCTGCAGCTTGTGCCAAATTGAGCTCTGGAAGCTTGTGTCCAAGTCCCCAGCTTCACCCAACATCCAAGCTCTACTCTGCTGGCTAAAGCAAATGTGCAGTGCTTTACAGCCACTGGAGATCTCAACTTACAGCCATACCCAGCAGCAGGCAGGCACATACACATAATTTAGCTGTGGGGCCTTTACAGAAATGAAAGTCTTGTCTTTTAAAAGCTGTCTCTGGTTTTCCAGCTCAGGAAAGCTGCTTTTGAGGATACTGTGCTGAGCACCCGTAAGTTAAAACCATGGCAGGCGGTTGGAACTAGATGATTTTTAAGGTCCCTTCCAACACAAAGCAGTCTGTGATTCTGTGATTAGAAACTTTTACCTACTTAGAACAGAAGAGCTTTGGTTTATTTCCTTGTACCTAAAACAACCAGCAGGATGCAGACTTCATGTTCAAGAGCTTCTCCCAAGTCAGGGAGGTTAAATTAAGTTGGGTTTTCCTCTCTATTCCAGTCAGGCTTGAAATCACCCTGCCAAAACCCACAGTGCTGGGGGAACCTCATCCAAATTCCCCCAACTTCCAAACCCAAGCTGGAAAATGCATTGCTACTCACACCTTGCACATGAGCAAACTCTGCAGCTCCCAACCTCCCAGTCCCCTGAGTTTCTGTCCTATAAACATCCTAGATTTGCATTTGCCTGGATTTTAACTGAACGGTGCTTCCTGTCTCTTGGTTAGGGGATCAGCACATGGGTAGCGATTCCCAATTTATTCCAAGAGCTGGATGCTCAGTAAGCAGGCGACAGGCATAAGCAGTTCTTGACAGGCGTTTGGAAATCTAACTTGCCGCGGGTTGTGTTCCCTTCCTCTTAATAGGATGCAAAGCTCTGTTTTCAAAAGAATATGCTAACATTTTAAGCTCTTTTTGTTAGTATAAATGATAATGTAGTCAACGCAATGGCCTCATCTCTCCTTGAAGTGAACATAATTCCTACTCACCTTAACGCATATGCGTCAGGCTTGAGAAAAAGCCTTAGACAGACTGTTCTTGAGTGGGTTTCATTGAAGCCTTTGCTCCCAGAGAGGAGCTGATGGAGGAGTAAAAGAAGCTGTCCTCAACTGGATAAGCATAGGATGGACTCAAGTTCTCTTCAAATTGTACAGGCTAATGCAGCTCCTCCTTTAGTGAAGTACAAAATGAAATCTTTCAGTCTCAGGAAAATTATTTTCTAGAGGAAGGATACAATAAATCTGCCTGAAATAGAGAGGTCAGAGTGCTGAGCAAGAGGTGAGGAGACCTTTGCCATGGGCAAACTACAGAGGCAGCGTGGAATGAAACCATAAAAGACAAAAGCTGCAGGTCTTTAGGAGCACAGACCTCTCCGGGCCCCTTCATTATCATTATGGAGGCTTGTGGTGCTTATTCATTCTTAAGCAGCAGGATTACCTCCAGGTATGTCATCCCCTCATATAAATTCATCCTGCTGTCTCTAAAAGACATTCACAGAAAAATAGACAAGTAGCACTCAGGCACGGCAAGAGAGGAGGTGTAGGAATCCTACAGGGTTTTCTGCTTGTGAGGTTTACGAAACCTCTGTTCTCCTCGTTTTCAGCGCACCTTGTTCCTCATCACACCTGGTTAACATACAACCCACTGACAGATTCAGAAACAAACACATCTCGCTGTTACTGGATTACAAAGGAAGGATCAATTCCATGCTGTCAATCCCTCCGTTTCATTAGCGACTGATTGGGAGGCATCAAATCCTGTCTTCTACAAGTCAGACCCGTAAGCAAGACAACAATGTTTAAAGAAAAGAAGGCAGAAAAGACAAAACCAACTGCCAGGTGCCAGAGATTGCTATGGGACTGCAGCAGGAACAGCAATATGGGAAATAATTGAGCTGCTCCTGTTGGCGACGAAACCAGAGCCCTGGCAAAAATGATTTCCCACAGTTATCAGGAATCCTCAAAGATCTTTTCCCTTATGGGGTGAGATGGAAAATAGGGGCCAGAAAGAGAAGAGTTGGGAAAGTTTCCTTCCCAAGTAACTTTCCCATACAACCTCACCATTTCCAAATCTGGGAAGGTGATGGGCTCCTTACTGAGGACTAGACTCACCCGTGCTCTTTCCTAATGCACCAACTGTCAATGCAGTTCCTTTCATGGAGATTGGAATTCATTTGTAAAAGGGGGAAAAAAATGAAAAGGAAATAGAAGGAAAGAAGAAAAAGAAAAGAAAAGGTATTTAATTGGCAACTCGATTCTTCGTGAAACAAAGAGATGGATTTGTGCAAAGAATAGGGAGAGCTGTTTTGATATCTGAATTTTAATGACTCCATGGCATCCCTATTTGTTATGTATCTGCTTTCGAAATGTCACGGCTGGCTCGAGTGGTAATTACTGAATTTCAACATTTATAGAAAAGCAGCACATACAGTATGGAGATAATTGCCCAGTTGGATAGTTATGAAGGATGAAGGATGAAGGTTCCCCCCCGCCCTCCTCCCTCCTTCTGTGACTACGGAGTTTCAGTAATTATCACTAGAGCCACTTGTTAAAGAATCAGAAAGCAGGTAAACAACAAACACCAGTGTGGTTTATTCATTAGGATTCAAAAAAACACATCAGCACAACTCATCTTCAAATTACAAACTGCTGCATCTTCCACAAAGCGGAAGCCTTATGCTATGCCAGTGTTTAGCATTGATGTATACCATACAAGACATCTTTCTGACGGGAACTGTTATGTAGTAAATGCTATTGTGTGGCATTTGCAGGTTATTGGTACCCAGGTTATAACATCAGCGATGATCAGACCACAGATCATAACGCTTGAGGAGGGTTTAACCTATGCAAGATCATGGACCATCCATCAAGCACTCATCTCCACACGGAGCAATATGCTCCAACACATTTTGGGGGCTGCTGGTGGTGTTCTGGCTTACACTATATGTGTTCAATAGGCAGATTCTCTCCCAAAATACTCCCAAAAATGAAAAAATCACAACGGAAAGGGCAGCTCAGCTTCCCCTTCTACCACTGGCCACCCTTCACAGCACAACTGTTCTGTTCTCTTTGTAGGAAACGCTATCTTCATCTCACAGACAGGAAAATCAAGGCACACAGAGGTAAAAACCCCTCTCAGTTTCACACAGTGCATCACTACAGTGCAGTTACATTCCACGTCTCATGCATGCAGCACCCCAAGAGCCACGTCAGTTTTCAAAGCAGAGACAAAACCGTTGGCTCGACGTGGAATTCAGGTTCAGCTTCAAACAGCCTGAGGTTTTGAGTTTTCAAATCACAGGAGTTTGTTGCGTTCTTATCTTTAATCAAAGCAGTGTACAAAGGAAACTCACCTGCTTAGAAGTAAGGATGTGTTAGAAGTAGGGGGCAGGGGTTCGGGAAGGTAAACACACAAGTATATAATTAAAGGAGCAAAGACGGTTAATGACGGAGAATGTGACGGCTTTTACATAAACAGTAAAGGGAAAGACCATTATATATACACAGGAGATAAGTGGATACAGCACACATGAGAGTGACAGAGGGAAATTGGAGGCAGAAGAGGATAAAAGGCTGACACCGACACTTAACAATATTTACTTTTGCATCTGTGTTCGCAAATGAGGAGGATGAGGATTTGCTGAAGTCAGGGATCAAATCCCCAGGGAGAGGAGAACAGGAATTAGGGGGTGCGCAGATAGCAAGAAATGGTCAATAAAAACTTAAGGGAACTTCAAACTGACACCAAGTATTAGGGATCAGACAGTAACGTGGACAATAGCGATTTAATGAACATGGGAAGCAATGGCAAAGCAGGACTTGGGTCTCAGGGATCTCCCTTAAGATGGGGAGCAGAGTGTACAAGCAGTTGGACATATACACAACAATCATCAGCGACCTCTCAAAGATCCCTTTACTCCAACAGCTCTTTCACAGCCTTGCTACAGAGAGTAGTGTTGGTTTATTTTTTGTGTGAAAAGCCACTGAATTCACTGCACAAAGAGAGGGCTCCTTTTGAAATGCTCTTCCCATCTTTATCTGTACTATTCGAGGCACAGCCTCTCCAGAAGAAAAAGCAAGATATAGCTGTTTGCAGATGGCTTGAGACTCAGATCTCATACATCTTTCCAAAAACTCAGCCCTGACCCTGCTTTCTGAAGCCATCACTCAATGTGACAGTTATAATTAAATCAATCTTCATTTAGGACCAAGTGTAAGCTTAGCTTAAACTCACTCCAAAACTACCACATATGACCATCAAGAAGGATGAAGGAGTATTTCCTCAATCAAAATCTTAATGCATCCTGAGGAAATCAGCTACCCATGGACTGGAAGAAGAGTCTTTGGAAGCCAATTTTTAAGGGGAAGGAAAGGCTTGAAAATGCCCAGGTTCATTAAGAACAGTCACTGAGATGTCATGAAAAGCAGATCAATCCTTATTAACCTGTTAGAAGTCTTTGAAGAGATTATTTGACTCATTGGACAAGCAAGATGCACCTCTAGGCCAGCCTGGGAACATTTGACAAAGCCCAGCCCATGAGGCTAATGCTACTGAAGTGCCTAATGATGAAGAAAGTGAGAAAGTCAGATGCAAGCTGCAAGAAAGAAGATGCATAAGGACACTTCACAGGTCTGGGACTGCCCCGATGTACTGTAGGAGATTCACTAGGAGGTAGGTGAGAAGGAGCAGGTTTTATAGCCCATGCTTCCCACAACCCAGAGGATGATTTAACTGTTTTACCATCTGGCCTGGACACATTTGTACCGTGACACTAAGCTTTGCCCATTTTATTTACCTCCCAGCCTTCTGTCTAACCCACAGCTCAGCTCTGCCAGGATTGACCATCCCTCCTCCTGCTGGTGTCACATCTAAAACTTCTCTTGGAGCCAAGAAAACACTGATGGACAGCCTTAATCTGCCATGTTACACATACTAAGCAGAACTCTAAGCATGGACATCCTCCTCCCTCTTCTAGCAACCATCAGTCCAGATCTAGCAAACCATGATGTTTTTGAAACATGCCCCATTGCTATTCAAGAAGGAACACAGAGTGGGTAGGTAATAACACTGCAGAAACTTCCTATCTCTGCACCATCCTTCGGGAGGAATGCCATCCAGATGAGGCAGCCAAAGGAGATAATGAGGAGTGCAGCAGCAGAGGCTGGGAGCCAGCCAGGCAGGGGGAGGATGCCTCTTCCTATAATTTTTCATTAGTAAAACTGATTGTGCCACCAGCCTCTCCTTCACTTACACATTCATCCCAATTAAGGAATGGCAACTGATCTCCCCAAGGAATGAAAGCATTCTGGTTTTCAGCTAGGATAGAGCCTCTCAACTCCCTCTCAACCCTTGCCGCACCTCACGTCCTGTTTGTTCCATACAAGAAGAAAAGACCATTTCTCACATCACCAGAATGATCTCTTGTTCTTGAGTGGACAAGAAGTGAGCTCATGCCTTTCCACCTCCTATGGTGCAGCTGCATGCAGGACTATGTCCACACTGTACCAAGAGGACAATGCTCCAACCACAACCCCCTTTAGACAGCTATCAATGTCCAAATTCTATTCTCCTATGCAGGTGGTGCATAAACTCCAGCGTGACAGTGGTGGATGCAGGATGGGATAAAGGAAAACTGAGATACAGGCAACTTATTAACTTGACTTTGTAAGGTACTCCCCTATAAAATCCCCTCAGAGATGCACTGAAAGCTCAGCTCTTACTAGACAACAGAGACGCCCTCTCTCCCACCTGAATAAATACCCTAATCACAGGAAAAGCTGCAATCAGAGCTTACAACAATTCCCCAATGCAAATCCATATGACGCTACATTAAATGCTCACAGTATGACTTGTTATCCACAAAGGAAACACTGCTGTGTGATAATGAAGGTGTTCAATTGGGAGTTCTAGATGAGCAACAAGAACTGCCTGGTTACTAGAGCATAACACTTGAGGCCAGAATGAATAAGATGTTGATTGCTAAGATGAGGCTAAAGTCACCTGTGGCTCCACTTAGGAGCCTCTACTTGCACCTTACAAGTGGCCAGGTTGACCACAAAGCCATGGCAGTGGGCATCTTCCCAAAGTGCAGTAGAGGGGGAGAATCCTCTCCCTCGACCTCCTGCTCACACTGCTGCAGCTCAGCACGTGGTTTCTGGGCTCAAGCACACACTGCTGGGTCATGGTGGGCTTCTCATCAACCAACGTCCTCAAGTCCATAGGGCTGCAAAACACAAACAGGTAATGGGAGGTAGCAAAGTCAAAGTGTCTCATTGCAGGTGGACCATTATCTTGAGTAACTCAGGTAGGAAAAAGGCCTCTTTTTACCCATTCTCTGACAAGAGGACCAGCTCACCCCTGCAGGCTTACAGGCGAGCACTACTATTTTTTCCCCCTGCTTAGGATTCTTCATTAAACCACAGCATGTTTCTGCCAGCACAGGGTCACAATTACACTGCACAGCTTCTTTGTCTTTGTGAGAACAGCGCAATCCCTGCAACAAAGGCATTTTTTCCCCACCCGGAGTCAAATTATGGAAATGCTTTGTTTTGCCTGATGAGAGGGGATGAGGTTGGGAGAAGGGACGGCATCGTATGGCTTGACCTCCTCACTGCTGGCTGCAGCTGCACGTTGAACGCAGCCCTGCCTACGCACCAGCGAGCAGCAGTGTTTCATCTCACCTTCCTGGCTTGGGATGGAAATAAAGCTTGAAGACGAGGCTGAAAAAAGGCTAATCATTCTCTTGGCAGCTGGAGTCCAGGCTGGAAGCCTTATTTTATTGTTTTCCTACTACCTTTTGCTTGTCAGGGAAGTTAAAAAAAAACAGAGAAGTTTGAAAACCCTCTTGTTTTCATGTTCTTTGACAGGGAAAGAAGTGAACTTTCATCTTCCCTCAACGCTGATTTTAGGTTAGCTTTGCCAGGGCGATTCAGATCACCCCCCAAAAAATATGTGTGTGTGTATATATAAATGCATAACCATCATTAGCAGGGAAGAATCTGGGGCTGAGTGAAAGCAGATGAAGAGAGCAGTACTTCTCCAGGCAACCATCTGCCACCCACAGGCTTTCCTTACTTTCTGTGCACAGATGAAAAACATTTCGAGCACCCGAGGGATACGTTTGGAGACAATTTCCCTTCTCTGCCTGTAAAACAGGGACAGCCCCCCCCCAAAAAAAACACCCGCTCAATTCTATCAGTGTGTGTGGCAGTTTCTAGGGTGCTGAGACACCGGCACAGGTTTCCCCAAGAAGCTGGGGCTGCCCCATCCCCAGCCAGGATGGACAGGGCTTGGAGCAAGCTGCTCTACTGGAAGGTGTTCCTGCCTTTGGCAGGGGGTTGGAACTGGACAAGGTTTAAGGCCCCTTCCAACCCAAAGCATTGTATAATTCCATGACTTTGGGTAGATTGGAAACAAATCAGAGGTTTATCTGAGTGAAGAAGGCCGAGTGAGGGCAGTCAACACTAAAAGGGATGAGGAGTTTGGGACAGATATTAAAAACTTGAGGCTTCAGGTCTTAAAGCAGTTCCTAGCAATTAAAAGTTAGGACAGGACCTGTCTGGAGGGTGGATGACCCTCAGATCCACCTGCTGCAGGATTTCTTCCATCTTGCTCAGACATAACACGGGTAACAGACAGCTCCTTGAGACTATGCTAACCAGCACCAATTGCCACCCTCTCTGGCAGTGAGAGAACCAAATGGACCATCAGCACCATCCACAAGCCCAGACACAGTGAATCAGCTTTCCCAGGGACGTTTTACACCCAAAGCCACACTGATCATGGCTTAAAATGATCCCTCCAAATGCTACACAACAGAGGAATACTGCTAATGCATTAGATATGCATGGCTACCCGAGGTAAAATATTGCACCTGCAACATAATGGATGTCTCATATGATTAGCTCTAAAAAGCCTTGAGCTTTTTAAGGAAGAGCTCATGGGGGCTCAGCCCCATAAACCTGTAGGTGCTTTCCTCACTCCCCCTCCTTTTATTTTTAATATCATCACTTCTCTAAAAATAAAATCAACTTGACACTGATTAGAGCTGAAAACCCCCACCAAAGTGGCCTCGCTGTGTGCCTGACTCCAGGGCCCCTTGATCAAATTGTTTTCCTACACCCCCCCCCTCCCCCGCTGATCCTCAGGATCTCCTCGGCTCTGCCTGCAGGGGACAGGGCTGGAAATGGAAGCACCGGTTTGCCCCTGGCATTGAGCTGTCAGAGCATCATCAGTTCTGTGCCGCCTGCTCTTCAGGAATGCTTTGGAAATGGAAATGAAAGATTTCATTCCTGTTCTCTTCCCCCTGCCAAGCCTGTAATAAGGTGGATATGGAAAGTGCCAGGGATGGAGGAAAAGAGGTGACAGTATTGCAGCTAAACCAGCCTTAGTATGAGCAGAGAGCATCTCCAAAGGGATGCCTGCCCCTGCCCCTTGAGACAAAGGGCAGTTAATGAAAACAGTGCAGCTATTTCTCCTGCATGAAATGAGTCCTGCCTCAATTCGCAAGTATTTGAGCCCAGATGGAGCAGGATGATTATCTGCCATAAAGATCACTGCTGCTTTCACCTACAAAAGAACACCTTTCCCTCTCCTCCCTGAGTGCATCCCAGCTTCTTAGGCTTTACCCTGTCCTTCCATCGAGGCTGATGAAGCTTGGCTTGTAAACGAGGTGAGGAGCTGCAGCAGTTGGTGTTTTATGAGCTCAGGCCTGCAGCATCCTTAGGAGGTTAGGGCAGAGAGAGGAAAAATAATACATTCTGCTGCCACCAGAAACAAAGTTAAGCCTCAGCCACCACGCAAACCCCACTCATGAAATAACCACCTCTTGCTAATTGCTCGTGCTTGATATCTATCACTGGCACGTTTCAGGAGACGAATCCTTTCCCCAGCTTTTGGGGCTGTCTTTGTCTGGGCTGGAGCCTGTCACTTCCCACCCTGCCCCCCAGTAAGCACAAGGAAACAGCACTGAAAACAGCCTGCAAAAATGAGGCTTGGAAGTTGTAACGAAACCAGATGTTGAGAAATGCCATTATCCAGCTATAGAAAATCACATCAATGTTTCTAAGGGATGGGCCCAAGTTGGATGCTGCACGGGATGCATTCACATTTAACAGAGGGGCTTCTCCTGCAGCCCTTCTGCAGGTGGTGGGGTAATGGGCTCATCGCTGCTAGCACTCAGGGTGGACACAGAGGAACCAGGTGTCAGGAATGAAGTCTGAGGGACTTCTGCATGCCAGCAAGCAGCAACCACAGCCATCCCTTCAAGCTGAGTGGCCTCTATGGTCCAACAGCTTTAGACGGCTCTTGCAAATTAAAAGAGACAGGTATTGCCTTCATATAAAGAAGTGTTATAGAAGCATCCTAGATATATCAAGCAACTATATTGAGATAGTGGGGAAAAGCTGATAAGCACAGAACATGCTCCCTCTCCCATCCCCAAACCCACATGTGAGGGACATGTAGGATAGTACCAAGCTGCTGCTCTCAGACAGAACCTCCTGCCAAGCTGTCATTATACTGCTGGCCTGAACACACATTTGAAAGGCCAGGAGGGAGAGAGCCAAAGCAACACTCCCAGATGACCAGGGTGACTGGGCTTTGCTTTGGCATGGGTTTATTCAGCAGCAAAAGAGGATGGGTTAAAGCACTGGCACCAGATGCTCATGGGATGCTGGACCATTAGCCAAAGGAAAAGCCACATTCCCAAGCCTCAGTGGGAACAGGAAAGGTTTCAGTCTGGAGGAGCACTTTGCAGCACCTGTTCACAGTCACCCTTGAAGGCAGCTTTGCTGTTTACAACATGAACATCCTCATGCAATGGATCAGTTCCTTGAAGAGGTCAGTTCTCGCTTGTCAGGGCAGCTCGCTATTCTCCTCCCAGTGCTCAGGATGTCCACACTTTCAATACACCACTGCCTTTACAACGTGCTTTATTAAGTCCACTGGTGTATTTCTTTGTGCCCGTGGAGCGACATCACTTTTTAACAGGGAGCTGGGTGAATAGCATCCTCCTGCTATACACCAAGCACGCTTTGTTCTGGTCTGAATTACACCAAGCCAAAGCAGGAAATTCAGAGTTTAAAGCCGCAAACACTGCCTTTAAATCAAGGTAATGCTTGTATGGGTAGCCAGGAGCTGTCTCTTCCCACTGCAGTTACCCTGATAATAAGGATCATTCAAGTACTCTTATCAAGTCTCCCGGATGCTTTGTTCCGAGCATCTCCAAAGAGCAGCCGCTGGTCACAGTGCGTTGCTTCCCCCAGGCTTTGCTCCTTCCCTTCCTCACCAAGCCTCTGCTTTGAAGGTCCACGTGAGGAGCAAGACCAGCTATACAGGATGCAAAAGCAAAAAGCAAAGAGGCACAAAACGAGGGGGCAGTGTGAGCAACTGCTGAAGCAGGAGCTGCAAT
Source organism: Psilopsiagon aurifrons (assembly GCA_025447955.1). Taxonomy (NCBI): domain Eukaryota; kingdom Metazoa; phylum Chordata; class Aves; order Psittaciformes; family Psittacidae; genus Psilopsiagon; species Psilopsiagon aurifrons. Next base: position 26,735 of record JAOEHY010039092.1, read on the forward strand.
CACACCTCGAGCATGACTCCGGCTTCCTCCCCACAACACACTTCCCTCTGGTATCTGCTAACCACCAGCAGCTTTTTAGCTTCCTTCTTGCAAGTCAAAAAAGCGGGGAAATTGAGGAACAGAGGAAAAATATTTGCTCGTTATCCAACCAATTAGTTGGTAGTAAAGACAGCAAACAGCAGCTAAGTCTCCGAAGCAGCACATTTCTCTTTCAAGTGCTGTAAGCAAGCTAATGACTGCAGAGCACTGTGGAAAAAAGCTTGTAAGCTGCAGCAGCTTTTGAAACGGTGAAAATAATCTGGAACTCTGGGGTTTTTGGGTCTGAAAAGCAGCAATGGAAACGTCTCCTTCTGGGCTACAGAGCTTTGGGAAAGACAGCCCAAAAAGCTTTCCTCCTAGTGCATTGCATTCACCTTTTCACACCATACCTGTTACTTCAGGGGTGCATTGGTATTCCCAGTATACTGGAGGATTATAACCATCAATGTCCCTGAGGACACAGATGGGGTCCTCCCACTCCCCCAACTCCATCTCAGAGTGGGAGGTAAGTGCAAATACACTTCACACCCACCAAACTCCTGAGGCTGCAGCTGTCTGAAGGGTTGAAAAACACCCTGCGTTCACTGCCCCACCTAATTCACAGGAGGAAAATTGCTTTGGGGTCATTGCTGGTTATTCAAGGTGGGGAAAAGCTTTATTACCAGGCTCGGATTTGATACCACAAACCTACAGGCTTGGACCAAAATGCACACCCAGCACTAACACCGCTGTAATCCTGATGGCTTTATATCATGGGTGTCATAGAGAAATCAAATTATTCATTTCACTATCCCCACATCCCTCCCAAGCTGCTTCTGTCCCAAAATTGCCTCTTATATTTTCTGTATACAGATAGTAATAACTAAAATAACCATGTGGATGGATATCACAAACCTGTAAGGTAATAAGAGGCAATGACTCTAGTGACTGAAATGAAGGAGAAAGACAGTTAATGAAATAGAGATGCCTACCAACATGTTTTAAATCAATTCAGAGGCAATTTAAACAGCCAATCCTGTCATCATGTTTAAAATATGTCAATTCCGCTACTTTTCCCCCATTTCCCTTTTTGGCTCTGTTTCTTCTGCTTTTCCCTTTTGGCTTTAAAAATAACTAACAGAACAAACAGAAAAAGAAAAAAACACCTTTTTAGGCTCATAGCTCAAGTTTGCAGAAAAACAAAAGTCTAAAAGGACACAAGTGAAGTAACTCCAATGACAGAGTGACCTGGATAGAAAATTCCTAATAAATCACCAAACCCAATTGCTGCTCCTATGCCACATTTGACAAATTGGAAATAAATCGCATCAATTGCAGGAGAGCCCAGTTCAATATTTTCTCCCTAATATATCTACAGGTGGAGCGTGTGGAGGGGGAAATCTGTTTATTTATTTATTTCTAACACTGATCAATAGCTTATTCTTCTCCAGTGCATCACACTCAGTGATAGTTAATATTCAGCCTCTCATGTTATGGATGTATATGCACACATGCTGCAATCCCCTTGTCCTGCGAGCATCATGTCATTCACATGCACATGCACAGGATGAGCTACTCAGGTGAAGTGATTTAAAGCCTGAAGTTCTCATTGAGACTCTCCTCACATGCTCCTCAATGCACATTCCCTCATCTCAGCTCCCTCCAAAATCATCAGTAAAGGTGACTTGTTTTTGAGGTGTGTTTTTCTTCACCTGTGTGGTGTTCACATGGCGTAACAGCTTTGAAGACTCAAGCTGCTCCAGCGGAGGTTTAGACTGAAGGAATAATTCCTTCCCAAAAAAGGGTGATCAAGCATCGGAACAGGCTGCCCACATCCCTGGAAGCGTTCACAAACCATGTAGATGAGGCACTTTGTGACATGGGTTAGTGGTTGCCCTGTCAGTGCCGGGAAACAGTCAGACTTAATGATCTTACAGGTCTTTCCCAGCCTGGCTGATTCTATGAAATCCTAACCCCATTCCAGGGAAATTAGAGACTTTGGCAGCCCCAGATCAAGCCTATGGGGAGAGGACTGCAAAAAATTGCTAGCTTTGGCATTACCATGGTTCACGCTTTGCTGTGGCCCTGCTGAAGAGCTGCACCTCCTCCATCAAGGGAAGCATCGTTCAGAGCCGCCGAATCCCCGGCAACAAGCCCATGCAATTGTGTTTGTGTCTCTGCTCAGGGTAAGAAATTAGTTATCTGTCTAAAACAAGCAGGCAGTTTCAAATGCTGTATTTGTGTAATTTGCATGCCTCAATAATGTTTTATGTATTACGCTACTTATAAGCTAAAATGTACATGCACGCTCCTGCAAATTTAGGTAAATTATGAATAAATTAAATCTTATCTAAATAAACAAGTGTCTTTTTGAGCAGAAATGCAAGCTGTCATGAATATTTAAGTGGACAAGGATAAATCCTCTTCACACAGTGTTACTTCAAAGAGGATTTTAGAGCTTCCTGATTTTTAGTTAGGGGAAAGCAAAGGAAAGAAAAGAGGACGGGAAGGAAACCTCAGGCCCAGCTATTCTCAGGGGAAATTGCTATTGAGGAATCTGGGGAGAAGCAGCAAAAGCTCTTTCTCTGGAGGCCTGCGGGGGGGGGTTGTTGTTGTTTTCTACCAAAGGAAGCCTTTGAGATCGGATCTGCAGAAAGGGAACTGGAGCAGAGCTGAGGTGGGGACCCCAGCAGAAAACCAAGGGCTGGGAGAGAGGGATGCTTTGAGGGCAGAGACAGCATCATGCACCACCAATACATTTGTGTGCTCAGCACACCCGGGGGCTGAAAAAGGGGACCGGTTGTTAGCCTGGCGTGGCACTGCGTGAGACTCTGGGCAACCTCTGGGTTCACTTCTCTCTACTGCACACGGGAGATAAACATGCAAATAAGATAGGAAAGAAGAGCTGGAGATGATCTATCTTATCTCCCTGCCAGAGCCAGATCCCTCCTAATTGCTCCTGCGCTGCTGCTTAGCCCTGGTCTCACCCATGGCACCAGGGGGCAATGGAAGGCTTAATTAACTGAAGTCTGTAAAGACCTCCAAGATCCTCAGATAAAAGGTGTTATAGAGGAGTGGAGTGTTATCAGCTGGAAATAAACCCTGGATAATCTTCTCTCATCCAGAACTAGATGTCTCTTAATAATACCCCTCCAGCATTGTGGTGATCTTGATTAAACCCCATCTGGTGCTTCAGCAGGAATTATGCAGGAAACAAGAGGGCCAGGGGTCCAGACAGCAGCTCTTATTTACTAATATATTATGGAATGTGCCTATGTCCCTTCACTGACTTGAACCTGGAAGTCTTGATGGGGATTCAGAGGATGAAAACAAACTTGTAATGTTTACCTGGTGAGAGAACCAGCACTGAGCCATCAACCTGCTACTGGCACAGAGGAACAGAAGAATGTAAGTTTACCTGTTGTTGGGAAATGACAGAGGAAGAAATGCTCCAGCTTCTTACCTGGTACCCTCAGCCCAGCTCCATCTCTCAATAGTAAGCACTGTCACTGATAAGCCTGGCCAGGGACATCATCACTGAGCCAAAATGGGCACAATGAAACAAGCTGCTGTTGCAAAAGAAGACTCCTACAGCCCGTATGTATGTTTGGGATTGCCCCAACCCAGGCTCAGGACCTTGCACTTGGCCTTTTCACCTTTCCCAGCACCAGGCACCCCACCAGTGTGAGCCTCCAGCCTTTATTCACCTGCATGTCACTGAGGCAGTTTAAGGAATAACAGACAGCAGGGACAAGCTAAAAACGTCCCTAATGAGCCATTGCAAAACACACGGGGGTTGCATATATTAAGTGAGCACAGCTATCATTTAAAGTTGTAAAATAAGCAAGCTGGTTTAATAATGAATGCATGTGTTATTAAGAGACAATGGCAGCAGCACTGGAACCTGCAAAGCAGCTAATGCCATTCCAGGCTGAGAAACACCATGAAGACACTTAATGAACTGCAAAAGATGCTGCTACAAGGCCAGCCCAGCTCCTGGGATGGGACCAGCATCCTGCAGTAAACCATCCTACCAGATATCTTCTTCCAAGGACCAATGGGGTCACTTACCCCTTATCCGCAGGCAGGGACTTTGCTGCAAACAATACAGAGAGGGGAAGCCAAGTCCTTGCGCAATCACTGTGGCCCAAAATGACACTGGGAGGGCTACAGAAAGACCTTCCCAAATCCATTCCTTCCCACCCTGCTCATACAGATGTGCCCATACAGATGCTCTCATTTTGAAAGAAACAGGGAGGAAAAAAGGAGAGAGAAGAAAAGATCTTTCTTCAAGCTCTCTTGGCTTGTCAGATCTTCACCTTTAAAACAAAAGCAGTTTTTGGAGTCATACGAGAGCAATAGGCTCTATTATTACTCTTTTCAATGCATTCTGCATTTCTGTTAAGTTACATGGATCACTCTGGCCTGAGACGAGGCCCCTGTCCCAAACCAGCATCCAGTTTTGCCCTCCCTGAAGGATGTGCAGGACTCATTTACCAAAGGTACTTGGTGCCCTCCAACCTGTGCTGCTTCAACTGCACTGAATTAGTTCCAGTGCTCCTTGAGACCCTGGGGAAACCATCTCATCCCTGTTCCAGCTCAGTTCTCTGTGAAAGCGTAATTAAAGTTCTAGCAGGGTATTTTAGTCCAGAATCCTCCCCCTTGGTACCTGGTTGCTGCCATCCCTATGAGATCACAGCATGTGCATGGTAACAGCACAGAGCAAGCACTGCAATCCTCTACGCTGTGACCGAGCAGTTGTCAAGACACACTATGAGAGGCTCCTGCAAGCAAGGAGGAGGGTTTCATCCTCCAAAGGGAAAACAAATTGGAATGGATAGCAGGGATACAACTACGCCTCTGAACTTCACACTCATGTAAAGTAATGCTGAGGTCCCCAGCACAAGAGCTGCCCCATCCCTGGAAGTGTTCAAGGGCAGACTGGATGGGGCTTGGAGCAGCCTGCTCGAAGTGAAAGGTGTACCATATCAGGGGCTTTGAACTAGATAATCTTCAAGGTCCCTTCCAACCCAAACCATTCGAGGATTCTACCATCCTCCATCAACTCCAGGAACTTTACAGAGGAGGTAGCACTGGTAATTTCCATCCCTAAGCCCCAAGGAAGAGCAGTTTGACAGTAAAAATGCTGATGCAGTCATAGTAAGAGCAGTGCGTGGCAGTGTGGTGTATGTAAGGGGCTGTCTGGAAAGCTGTTTAGATAGCTTCTGCTTATCCTGCTTTGTCCCCACATGACATTTAATCAATCAAGCCAAGTTGGAAGCAAGCTTAGGAGGGGGGAAAACAGAAAACCCACCCATAAATGTGTCCCATTTACCTTCCTCATAGCTTCCAACAAAAACAAATTTACAGCAGAGGGAGGGCGGGCGAGGGAAGATGAATGAAATTGCCTAAGAGAGGGAAATGAGCAACACCCAAAAAGCAATGCCCTTATTTAAAAATATATATACTTGAGAAGTCTAATCACAGAGCACTCAGCTGTGAGGCCTATCCATTATCAAGAGACTGACAACACATACTAGTAGCCAGTCCGGGAACATTACTTAATAAATCAAAGCTGACAAGCGCTCCCAAACCGATATAAAAATGCTCTTTAATGTCTGTGACCTGCATAAGTTTTATTCATTTTACTTTCTAAAATAATAGATGAATAACAATCAAACACAATCTATTCTCCTCAAGTAGGAGTCGTACATCTTTATTTTTCAAGTGGTAGGGTTATGGAAGAAATAAAAGAGGCCCTGGTTGGGGAGGCACAGGGCAGAAGGGCGGGTGCATGCCATGGGTGCCTATCAGGCAGGAGCAGACACCCTGTAGGTAAAGCCCTAGCAGTGTTCAAAGCCAGGTTGGACAGGGCTTAGAGCAACCTGGCCTAGTGGAAGGTGTCCCGGCCTGTGGCTTTAAGGAGGAGCTTTAAGGTCCCTTCCAACCCAAACCGTTCTATGACTAAATTATGTGCAGCCTAAAGAGGGAAGGGATATATCCAGGATTTACAGAGGAGCAGAGCTGGAACAGGTTTAGGTCAGCAGATTTTCTTAATGTCTTGGAGACCAGCCTTCGACTTTACCTTATTCTATGAGCTTCCAACTGAATCAACTTTCCAGTGATGAAAAGGACCAATGGAGAGCGATGTCCTCCTGCCTGTTAACACTTCTGTGCCCTCATGCTTTGCTTAGATCTAGGAACTGCAGCACCGTAACCGTGACTAGAGCATCTTTCATCACAGCACCTACAAACATTAACCATTCCCCTCTCTTTATAGGTGGGGAAGGTATTTGCAAGAGAACTCGCAGGCCTTTATAGCAGCAACTGTTCCTGGAAGCACAGCTTTACCAGAAAGCCTTGGAAAAGCAGGCTGGCAGGAGACATCAGCAGGGAAAATTTTCTCTACCTATAAAGCGAGAAGAGCGACTGTGCTTTCATATGCCAGGAACAACAAGGATTAGCTTCTTAGCAACTCTGGGATGCCCAGTGCTCCATTAAGACAAAGTCCCAGCAGACAGAAGGATCAGACTGAATGCAGGAGACCGGGAAACATACTGAGCTTAAAATAACCATCCAAAAGGAGAGGTTCATGATTCAGCAAATAGTCTTGGGTCAAGCTCAGCCTCTGGGATGTTACATCCTGCCCTCCACAAATCCTTCTGTGATCAAACACTCCCTGTGCCTGTGAACACATGTAGGAACAGCAAAAAACACAGAAAAGAGACGATCTCTGGAAAACAGAAGAATTTTGAACTGCGGACCTCTGAGATGGATACACTGTGCAAATGGGGCTTCATCAATTGGCTGCCTCCCCGCTGATCAGCAGCCCAGGAAATTAGGCTGTGAGATGACAGATGAGAAGCAGAGCTTTATTAAACATGATACCAGGAGGTATTTTACCTTCTAAACTCCCTCAATTATTGAGTTACTGAGGGTTTGCTCTGGCCAAGCAGAGCGGTGCTGCCTTTCCCTCCAGAGAGGCTCCAGCACAAGGCTTTCTGCAAAGCCAGAGCCAACCAGGAAGGGCTTGGGAAGAAGTTTTGGAAGTCTGACCTGGAGCATCTCCATCATTTATCTCATAGTGGGGAAAGGCACAGCAGCCCCTGCTCCAGTGCACAGGTAAACTGAGGCAGGAAGAGTTTTATCCCAATCCCGTGTGATCTTAACATAAGGAACATGCTTAATTTGCTTTATTTCTCATGCCTGATGGTGCTCAGCTGGATTCCTAGCTACAAAACAGAGCAGGATAGAGAAAACACCCAGGATAAGGGGTTTCAGAGCCACAAGAAAGTATTTGTGAGTGTCAACACCCAGGATAAGGAGTTTCAGAGCCACAAGAAAGTATTTGTGAGTGTCAACAGTGCCAAACGACTAATGGAGCTTGCTTTGTTTTCTAAAATGCGAACATTTTACCATCAGCACTTCTGCAATAAAGTAATTTGACATTTTAGAGATAAATTCCTTTGATGGAGCATTTTAAATTCAAATGACTCTAAAAACAGAATGCTAAAGCAAACACGAGGGTTAAATAGTCCCCAAACCCACAGATGAACATTTTGCATAGTTTTACAATGAACTGCTTTAAGTTTTGGTGGAAAATGAAGAGAAAATAAGAATCTTCCAATGCTTCTGGCATGCTTTGAGCTGTGTTATTACTTTTTTGCTCCAAAGGTTTTGGCTCTACCACAGAACTGATCCATTCTCTATTTATAGAGACACTGACACAGTCAAACCTCTCGTGGTCAGTGCATACCCTTTGCCCAGGCATAAAAGAACCTATTTTCAACCTGGTCCCATTAACACAGGCAGGGACACCCCACCCCCCCCCCCC
>JAOEHY010039093.1:0-20218 GCA_025447955.1 Psilopsiagon aurifrons
GGGGACGGACAGAGATAAATTAAAACCCGTGGAGTTGCCTGAATACAGCACCTCGTAGGTTCAGGTTAAGTCTCTTGACGTGCTTGGACTTAAAATAGCCCTTCACCTCCACGCAAGCAGGCGCACTTACCCCGGCGCTGGGCGTGCTCCTGCCTCTGAGCCAGGGGCGGCCCCCGGGTCCCCGGTCCCCGTCCCCCGTGTTAGGCCGCTCACGATCGTGAGGCCAGCGTGGGCTTTAAGTAATGCACCACTCTGCTCGGCAACAAGCAGCTTTCAGAGTACTGTTATTCCTAATGAGCTCTATTTTCACATCAAAGCATGGCAAGGAGCCGCTGGATCAGTGAAAAGAAAAAGGCAGTTTGAAGATGGATAGATGGATGGATGGATGGATGGATGGATGGATGGATGGATGGATGGATGGATGGATAGGAATTATCTTCGTTTTCACCCTTTCCCAAAGCCATGTTCCTTCTTCCGTATCTCTCCCTGACCCCACCTGCCCACCCTCAAAATAAAATCTCAAGGGACTTTCCCCCTATTCATAATGCGGTTCATAACTCAAAGCATCCCTCACGCCTTCCCTTCATGTCCTATTTGATGAGCAGAGAGGGAATCAACATGTCTGGTGAATATTTCTTCTTTTTTTTTTTTTTTTTTCTGTATCTGCTTCTAAGCGCAGCTTCACTAAAGCTTTTGTTCTACCATGAGTGGTCTTCCCTCGGCAAAGCCATCTACCAGAATGCGCTGCCGGTAAAACAGAGAAAGAGGAATTTCCCTACCTTGGTTTGTAGAAGCAGAACCTCTAGACGGACAGATCAAGGGAGAGAGCATGTTGGGAATGTCCAGTCTCTTCTTGCTTGCATATCCACATAAGAAGAATAAGGGTCAGGGGGGGCAAACGTTGGGGAATGAGTTAAAAAGAAAATCCTATCTGGCTGTTAAAAAAAAAGAGGATTCTTTGTGGCAATCTTGCGTCTTGAAGCGGTGCAAATTCAAAAGCTGGAGAGAATCACTTCAGCGGATATTCAGCACAAGTGGTGAGGATCGTCAAATGCAGGTTCCAGAGTAAGCATTCCTGTAGCCTTTTTAATGATTATTCTTATTATTTTTCTGGGTTTTTTTTTTTTTCCTGGAGCCCTAGTGGAGGAGGTTGTGTTTAAAGCAACTGGAGGTCGGTGCCTTTCTTCTGTGAAGCATGATTATCCTCAAAGCGTCCCCTTCCTGAAGGGAAAAATAAGCATCAATTTTGTTTTAGAGGGGTCTGAAGGGGATAAAAACCGCTCCCCAGCAAAGACATTAATATATTGAGAAGAAAGGGAGGCAAAACGCATTTCCCAACAGTGCACACAAGCGGAATTAAGAAAAATATATTTAAAAAAAAAAAAAGAAACAAAAAAAACCAACAACAACAAAAAAAAACCAGCTGGCACGGGTGTATAAATAATTCAGATACGGGCTGACTACACCATTCCCGGGATAGGCATGCATACGAGATAGGGAAGAAGCGGGCGCGATGTGAATCGCGGCGAGAAGGCGAGGCCCCCCCCTCCCCACGCACGCACAGCATCGCGCCCACCCGGGCCCAGCCCCCGGCGGGCTGGCGAGGGCCGTGCCCACCCTCTGCAGTGCTGCCCGCACCGCTCCGCTCTGCTCAATGGGCTGCGCGGGGAGCACACACACACAGGCACTGCCACGGGCGGGGTGGGGGGAGTCAACTGCGGTGTAGCCGCTTTGCACTTCGCTTCCCCCCTCTCCGGAAAACAGCCCTTGGATCTCTGGGGCTGGGCTCTTGGGTGTTTTTTCCTAGGGGTGGGCTGATGGCTGGGGTCGTCCCTCTATCCCCCCCCATCAGGCTCCTCCAGCCCACGCGGACAGGGATTATAGCTCTGCAGGCATTTATTTAATGAAGTGGCAGGTATTATTTTATTTATTCCCCTCTCCCCTCCCATCTCTCACGGAAAACAATTCACACTTAGAGCTGTCATAAAACACAGACCCACATACATACCAGCAAATCCTGCTCCAAGCACTCGGAGCTGCTCTGAGCAGCTACTGCCCCCCTCTCTCCCTGCAAGGCTGATCCACCTCAGACATGCTCAACTTCAGTCGCTTCTATGACACTGCCCGGGTAGGAGATATGGGGCGGGGAGGGGGAAGTGTTCAGAGCATCACCCTAAAAATACATTTAAGCAAAAAAAAACCCATATCCTCTGCAATAGAAAAGCTTCAAGAACGCTTCCCCGAGCTGGAGAAAGCACGGGAAGAGAAGCTAATAAAGCAGCTTAATGATTAATAATAAGAAAGTATACAAGCGGAAAATGGTGGGTAGGGGGAAAAAAATCGAGGCTCGGGGAAGGGGGGGAGGGCGGGAGCCTGTGCGAGTGAGCCGTGGTTAAAACGGGGGGAGAGGAGGAGGAGAGACCGTGCAGGGAACTGGAGATCCACCCCTATCCGCTGCAGGAGGGGGCAGGTCCAGCCCCCGATGCCCAGCAGGGGGGAAGGGGCAGCCCGGGACTGGGCCCCCAGGGCCACTGGTGCCTGCAGCCAGGCCAGGGCAGAGACCCAGACCCAGACCCAGCCGTGGGTGCTGCCCCCTGGAATTGTGACCCATGTGGATGAAGTGACTGAGATAAGGAATGATTAAAAATATGTATATGTATATATATATTAACCATAACCATAAAATGGTAGTAATAAGAAGAAAGGAACAGGCCCTCAGCCAGCAGAATTGGATCCGAAATAAAAGAGTGAGAGTGAAGATAACGCTAATATCCAAATTGGATACTCCACAGTTAAACCTGGCACTTTTATTGCTATTCTCAGAGCCCCCTGGAAGCTAAGCAACACAAAATCAGTCTGAACAGAAAGCAATATGCATTTGCACACCCCACGCTGTCCTGCCCACGGGTGTCTGTGCTCTTGCTACCTGGGGCGCTCTCAGCCTCACCCCTATGGTGTGATCCCCTCTGTGGTCAGGGATCCAATCCTCTCCCTCCCATGCCTGGGTTTAGTTCTGGGTGGCCTGAGCCACCCAGAGCGTGCCCATCTGCCCTTCGCAGCACTGCAAAGTCTACCCTAAAACCGGGCAAGATGGAGAGGATAACAAAAGCCCCTCCAAGTGGCGTACCAAGTGCATCCTTCAGGATATGTAGTCCCACAAGAGTCACAAATTCCCACCCTGCCACTGGCTGGGTCTTGATAGTAACTTTGGAAGGGCTCAGCCAGGCCTTCAGGGACCCTCTGGAGACAAAAGAGAAGAGAAAAGCCCTCCCACTGCTGCCCTGCTAGTTGCTCTTGTCCTTCAGGAAATCAGACCCCACGCTCAACACCATGTCTCTGCTTCGGTTCTGATGTGGGCTGCACTGTCCAGCCTTTGCATCCCTCTCACTAAAAGCATCTTCCAAGAAAAACACAGTAATCTGTACCTACCTATGAATGCTCTGTTTCCAGGAGTGGTGAAGAATGTACCCCTTAAAAGATGGGCAAGGAGGGCTGGACCCCGCATCCTGAAAAGTTCTGTTCCAATGAGCAGCCAAGAACTCAGTGCTGGCCCTTTGCTGCAGGTACATACCTGCAGGGCCATGGATACAGCCGAGGTTCCTGAGGGAGAAAGCCTCCTAAAAACACCACAGCAGCTCTGGACTGTCTCTCAACCCTCAGCTCCTGACAGCTGGTACCTCAGAATTCATCCACATGGTTCAAGCAGGGTTTGCTGGTCTGTCAGGAAGGCCATGGATGACAATGTGGCTGCAGCATTCTGTGCATGTATCAATATGCCACCTGGAGCTTGAATGGTTTTGTGTGTCCACATACTTTGAATGTGCAGTGGTATTTTTCATAGCTGCAGTGACCACAAGCAATACCAATCTGTGCTTGAGCTCCATGCCAAGAGCAGACACCAAGATTTTAATTTTGACAGCCAGGATCTTCTTGAGGGTGCTAGTAAGGTCTATTCTGTTCGAAAGATTTTCCTAACATTTTTAGGCATGCTTAAAAAAAGTGACTCTGATCTTTTTCATTCTAATTTCAGTAGAAATGGAAGACATATTAGCCAAAGCCTCAAGTAATCTGAAATTATCTCAGAACAGTTGGAGGAAAGGAATGTAGAGTGATACTTACATACAGAAGTTGCTAATAGCTGAAGAGATTAGTCATTTGGCTTTCTCATTCCTTTCACTGATGGCAGTGATACAAGAATAGCAGACAGGATTTGGCCAAGGGATGTTTTTCCTTTCTGTATGGCAAGAAGGGATAAACTAGGACTGTGCAGGTCCTCCTGCATTTTTACGGATGAAACAAGTAGAGAAGGAGCTTTACAAAAAAGAGATGGAACGGTTGTCATCCAGCATATTACTTAGAAACACAAAAGGGAGGGTTGAGAAGTATCTTAGGAACCATTCTGAAAAAGCACCTATCAATCAGAAGAGAACAGCTGCAATTATTTTAAGCAAGTCAGCAATATTTAAGATTATCATTCTCTGTGACCTTAGAAGGAATTAATCCACCGCAAGTTTTCCATCTAAAACTACAAAAGTCCACAGTTACATGGTATGTGGCAGCCTGTGTCATTGCTCAATTTTAAGGATAGAGCTAGTTGCCTTTTTACTTAATAGATGTATATGTACATCTTATGCAAACATTATATCTATGTATATTTACAATTCTCTCAAATCACAAGGGCCAAGTTCCCTACAGTGATTAAGGGCCCGAGTGTCTGATATGATATCTTTTTCAGAGAAAGGTGTTCCATTGCCCCTGACCAAAGCAATTGGGCTCAATTACAAGTTTTAAATTGGACGTGCAAAAATGCTGGTTGCTTCGGAATTATCTTCTTGAGACTCTGTACAGCATCCAATCCCCAAATTACTTTTAGATTAAGATGTAATCTTTATTGTAAATAATGGTTGTGGAATTAGACTCTAAATAAAAATTGTTACAAAATCTCCAGCAGCATAGTAGTATGACAAGGTTTATTCTCACTGGCTGGGGTTGGCTTTATTTTTTCTCTAATCAACTAAGATGAATGAACTGCATAAAATAAAACAAATACCATCTCTGACTGGAAATGGTTTTTCAAACATCTCTTCAATTCAAAAACACTTAGATGTTATTTGTAAGACAAATTGAGGGATTTATTTTAAATGTGTCCATGCTTACTATAAATTTAGGGCCATATTATTCTTGTCCTGCCTAAGATAAAAGAATGTGGATGAAAGTTCTTATATTAAAAGCAACCAAGGCTGGATATGGCAGAAAATGTTGGGAAGGATGCTGAGCAGCAAAGCTACTCTGCCACCACAAAACAGCATCCGTCAGTACTGACAGACACCAAAGGCCCTACACGATCTTTAACTCTTAGTAAATGCCCCACTAACTTCATAAAATCAGAACCCACTTCCAGTGCATTATGTCCCTAGATAAATGGGGTCTGCAGCTAGGGGTAAAGACTGGCAATTCATAGGTCATCTGCACAAACACAGATGCAGTTGCATTGAGTGTAAGAAAAGCCGTATGCATGAGGAGCTATTTCTTATAATTAATGAAATGGATCGATTGCTCTGGATAATTCACACCTTTAAAAGGTTTTTCATAATTCCTTTGAGTGTTTGCAATGGGCTGCAGAGCATGGTAACCAAGTCTGCAGGTGTTTTATACAGCACTCTATACCCCAGTACACTCTGCAAATCTGACTATAAAGTGGACAAAAAACTCTATGCTCACATTCCAGATCTTCCCACTGTCTGAGATACTGTGGAAGTTCTGGTGGTCAGGTACTAAGCCTATGATGTTTTTAGAACACCACCATAATGTTGACCATACAGGTCCATAAGCAAGGATGCCATGCTATGCTGCATAAAGAGCAGCAGGAAGAAATTTTGTTAGATAATTAAAAGGAAAGCAAACAGAGAAACAATCACACAAACTTGACAGTGTCACAACCTGGCTGAAGGACTTGGCTGAAATTTGGCATGAAACCTTCTATCCTTTTGCACATGGGTCAGGACCAAGAGATGCTAGTGCAGGAAAGAGCTAGAAGCCACTCAGAGGGGTGGGGGTGTTTCTAGTCAGTCTTTTGTAAAGACACCTGGGCAGAAAGAGAACGATCACTTTGTTTGATGTCTCAGAGGACGCTCATCCTGCCAGCAGCCCTGCAGAAGAGAATTGTAAGCACTGTTGCATTTGCTTTGAACCTATGTATGTTCTCTCAGCTGTCATGCCAGGACACTTAGCTGAGCTCTCATCGTTTTACATCACAATAATTGCAGCATCCCCTACTGTCTCTGCCATGGCCAGTCTGTCCCCAGAAATCCTTAACAACTAACAGACTGGTTTTTTGTCATGCAGAATCAAGAAAAGTGTGAAGTAGATTAAAGAAGAAATAGCTTTCTCTGTGTCTTTATAGACTTGGTTTATTCTTTTGAGTATGGAATGTCAGGCTCACTGAAATTGGTTTTCTTGGATGGTCATTTGTATATGAAATACTTACACATTAAACTAAGAAACTGTGGAGTTCTTCCTTTCAAATGGAAATGTGTTATTTTTAAAGTGCAAAAGTGCAGACTAGATTTCAAACTAATGCTGTCATTTTTTTATGATGATACATAGCTCCTCTATCTACAGCACACCCAGACTGAAGAACCTACCTGCCGAAAGCCATCAGTTCTAATAATAAATAGTGATTATAATCAGATGCTGTATCATATATCATCAAAGCATGGAGCAAACATTAGCCATACATGCCATCCCTTTTCACATGGCACTCAGAACAAGAAGAAAAGGTTGAAGCACTGCCTTACACCACTCTACACTGAGAAAGAAGCCTTTCTCCTCCACCTCTGGGGTGCAAAGATAATTTCAGTAGCTGGAGTTTTTGTCCCACCTTGCTCATCTTAACAAGGCATGATTTCCTGACACACTTGAATGAATGGGAAACCACAACCCTCCAGGAGCCATCTCCATCCTGTCCCAGCCCTAACGAGACAGATTATCTGAGTTTTCTTCTAAAACCAACTTTCTGCTTGATGAAAACTTTATTGGTTCTCTCCAGATTCAAGTAATGCACTCTTCTCCGTACTGGAGGAGCTGCAAAATGGATTAGGCAGATTGCCTTCATGGTTTAAAGGAAACTGGAAAACCGCTTTCAGTAAGAGATAAGATGGAGCTTTTGCCAGCTTATTGTGATGAAAAGCTAAAAAAGAGTGTTTTCAAGAAAGTGCCTGCATTCACCTATTCGCCATACAGGACACACAGCAGCCAGGAAAATCGCCCTTATATCTGAAAGCTGTCTTCAATGTTCTAGCAGAGGATCCATCAGAGCATTCAAAACTAAATTAAAATCCCAAGGAGGAATAGGGGATTTAATTCTAGGATTAAGCTTTGAAGTTGCTCCCAGGAAATAAATTATTATTGGATGAGAACCAACACACCAATTATCTCGTTTACTGCTCATGTTACTGAGAGCTGCTGCTCGCACCCTCAGGGATTGGCTACCGTGGCTCTACCTAGCCAGTCTTGTCTTTAACACAGTATCCACATAGAGGCAAAAACTCAGCTTGCCACATTCTGAGAAATTTAGCTTCCCAGCTCTCAATATTATCAGGGAAACTGTCCACTACATAAACACAGGGTGGTAAGATTCGGTCACTTAAACTCCCTACTTTTCACCTTTTATTTTGCTTTGTTGTAGATAATAGCATAGTTAATAACATACCATTTCTTTGCTCTGTATGTTATAGTTGGGTCAAAGTGCTAGAGTATCAGCGCTACCATAAATAAGCTCATTTATTTTTCTTACACAGAAGTCCTACTCCATTAAATGGTGTCTAGGCACAGTAGTGGGACATACCCAGCTTTTCACTTGCTATCTCACTGATTTCTTCAGGCTACACAGAATACTTCACCTTCACTTACACAGACTCGAATCCTTAATGCTTGTTCAATGGGACATTGCTACAACATGAAGCACCTCCTGTGAAAGGAATAAGTGAAGTTAAATAGCTCTGAGACTGACAAAAGTGGAATACAGACATCAGGGATGGCATTTCACTCAAACTAAATGCTGCCAGCTAACCAATGCTATTGTAAAACCACTCAGAACATTAAGTTACTGCAGGTAAAAAATAAATCCCTTTTAAAAATATACATGTCATCACTGAGGTAAAAGCTGGCAGCACACAAATATTTGGTTTCCTCCTAAAGAATGTTTGGGTTTTTTCAAACACCTTATGACCTAAAAATACTGTCCCCAAAGCACCATTACTTTTTTCTTCCCAAACACATGGTTCCGATCTTTTCCCCATGGATTCCTTTCAGTCCTTAACACAGGGAAACTATGTGCACAAAGCAAAGATTAAATCCCACCCACCTCTCATAGCCTCCTTCACTGGCAAGCTCTGTCAGAACTTCTGACACCATTTAATACACACGTACATATTAAATGGGGCATATCCAGTGAATGGATTCACTTTAATAGCAACATGGCAAAACAGAAGCACTGGTTAGTGTCACCTGCCAGTACAACTGTTCCTAAAATCCCCATCATGCAGGACCTCCTAACAGATACAGCTTTTTCCAGAGGAGTTTGGGGCCGATAACAGCCCTGAGGAACAGCACTCTGTTCCTCTCATTCCTCCTTCAGGTGAATCAGATGGTATTGCAAATAACTTGCCAAGCAGAGGGAAAAATGATAGCAAAGGAAAATATTATTCATACTGACAAGGATTCTGAACAAGGAGCTGCATGACATTAGGAAAGCAGATCACTTTACTAACAGAGATGTGGGTCTGAAAGCATTCTTCAAAACAGAAGTAACAATAATTTTATCAGTGAACCAAGAGCCTGCAAGCTGGCAATGTTCCCACAGGGTTTGGCTTAGGTGCTCACAGCAGCATTTATTGCACATTTGTATTGGCCACCTAATTTTAGACAAATGTTTTCTGCAGGGTCATTTAAAGTGAAAAATTTTCTCAGTTAACATGCCGCTGTGGTCCCTGAGATAACTGCTTGCCCAGGGGCAAACAGAAGAGAGATGTTAATGAACTTAAAAGTAGCTCTGAAAACCACTGTGTCCTTGGTCAGTTGAAAGCCAGCAGGATCAGGGTCACCTGCTCCTGTGCCTGGTTATTTAGTAGTCTCATTAAATTAAAATGTGAAAAAGTGTGTCCTAAATCTGAATTCTCTGAGTCAGAAGAGAGTGTCTACCCTCAACAACTGAGGTTATCATGCTGCCCCATCACCACCACACCTTCCCAAAAAAAAAGGATACCTGCCTACTTTATGCAGATGGAGATACATTTCCTTTTCCTGAGCTGTTTCCGGGTGACTCAATATCAATAGTTACTCCTTCTAGCTAGAAGAATCATGAAGAAAACTTCCACCTTCCTCTCCCCTTTACTTATACATCTCCTTACTTAGAAATCAAGGAAATGGCAATAAGCAAAATAGCCCTGGTACACCTCAGCCACCTCTTTTAATCTACCATTAAATTGAAATGCAGTACATTTATCTTACTTGAAGCCCAGCAGCCCATTTTCCCTTTCCTTTTAGGCCTAACACAAACTCAAGCCTCAGCATCTCGATTGCATGCACAGCCCACAGACTGTCTCATGCTTTGGCTACTCTTTTTTTTTTTTTTTTTTAACACACATTAGCTGTAAACCTGATTCCCAAGACCAGGCCTTACTCAAACATGAGCTCTCTTTCACCTCCATGGTGATTATGAACTCAACAGAGTGAGGTCTAGCTTCAGCTGAGCAGCCTCCATCCTCCAGTAAGCCTGTAAGTTTGCCCTCTCCCCAACTTGTTACTACCAGGACCCAGGTGGTGACTGTGTTTCTGTGGTCTGGCAATGAGAAAATGGGAAGAAGGAACCTTTCACATTCATGGGGTATGTCTTTTCCTCATCCTTTACCAAGCCCTGAGTTCAGAAAAGCACACACTGTTGTGTCCCTCTCCCATCATCATCTTTAGAAAATGCCCTCCTAGGGCTTTGGCCACACTCTGGCAACTTTCCCAGTCCAAGGACAGAGGCTGGGCATTAGAGCAAGGCAATATTTATTTGGAAGGACAGCTCAAAGCATCTCACAGTGAAAGCTTTGGCTTCCTCTTGCCCTCATAAACAGGTTTATCTGAGAAGGGGAAAATCTGTGACTATATTCTGTGCTCTTTTCATGGCATCCCCCTGTATTTATGCTCTGTTTGGTTTTACAGGGCCATTTGTCCTTTGTGACGCCCTTTAGATGCAAGAGCATAATGCTCCTGGGGAGCTGTAGCTTGTTCCCCTGGTAAAAGAGCAGCTGACATCTCTGTTCCAGCCCTTATGTCATCTAGAAGTTGGTACTCCAAGCTTGCTGTGTTACCAGGCTTTCTCATGCTGACAAAGAGCAAGCCTGCAGGCTGTTGTGTCCTTGCTGGTCATGCCCTTATTCCAGGTCAAGGATGGCCATGTGTCCCCATGCTACCTGAAGGAATTGTACTTCTTTTTTTCTAATAATTGACCTGAGTCTCTCACATGACAACTTCCATAGACCCCCATATTCTTGCCTTTGACAGCCAAGAGCTTTGTTCTTGTAGAACAGCCTCTGCAGGGGACACTGTCTCAGTGGCAGACATGGCACAAGGGACAGTCTATTACCTAATGCAAGAAAAACGGGTATCACTAATGCCACTTTTCCCACATATTTTTGACTTCA
The DNA here is from genome assembly GCA_025447955.1 of Psilopsiagon aurifrons. Classification (NCBI taxonomy): domain Eukaryota; kingdom Metazoa; phylum Chordata; class Aves; order Psittaciformes; family Psittacidae; genus Psilopsiagon; species Psilopsiagon aurifrons. The sequence continues at coordinate 10,692 of JAOEHY010039093.1, forward strand.
GAACCATCAAAGGAGATCTGGGTCTCAGTTATATTGTTCTTCGTGGCATCTCAGCAGATGCATAAAGAGGAAGACAGATATTGGAAGAGAATAATGAGAATGTTGGGAGGGTACAGTATTTGACAAACCCATTAAATAGCAATTCTAACTCTGAATTATGTTATTACATTCCTTTCTCCCATATGTCTATATATATCATCAAGAGGGGCTTTTACCTATCAGGAGTCAACCCAACACTGGTGGCTCTGTTGGGCTAAGCAACAGAAGATTTGACTCCCAAAAATCCAGTGTTGATGGGATGGTTCCTTGTCGACCTTGCTGTCTTGCTTTACCCAGAACAGGCTACAGAAATGTCGGCAATCCTTGAGATGCTGTTACAGGTAAATGACTGAACATGCATATTATGACAATTTACCAGTAGCTGAAGGCCTAGTGCAACGCCTGTAATGGCCACACACTTTTGGAAAGACATGTAAGAAGCAAGATAAGCTGCATAATTTGGAATACAGGTTGGTGGCAGTGTGCTACTAAAATCTTGCAAGTGGACCATTCTGGTGTTGAATAGGTCTCTGATGCACATGCTAGCATCACTTTGCAACCCAGTGCTCTGAAAGGACAGTTTTTCTTAGAGGCACTGATGCACTTGAACATGACACAAGTTAGATTATCTCCTGACTTGAGGGCTGACTGGTAAGGCAGCCATGGAAATTGCAAGCAAGGAAACTGGCTATTACCATCTGCTTCTACAGTAGTCCAGGAAACAAGTCTTTAGGTATAACAGCTGTGTCTAAATAGGCTCACACAAAAGATACACTGAGTTGTATACAGTTCCGTTGCTTCATGGAAACAGCATGGTGAGACCACTGGTACTGGCTAACTTCCTGGGCCACAGACCAGCAATACCAGGCTGGTGACAATCCCATCCCCCACACACACTGTCACCAGTTACTCTTCTGTGTAACTAACAGCAGCTATAGCTCAGCTGAATAGAATTGAAATAACTGATCACACGATCTTGGGTAATAATGGAAGACCTCAAGCTCTATGATTGCAAGCATCTAGCATATGTACATGTCATGAATGTCTCCTGGAGTTACAGCTCAGGACCAGTTTCAGAGTTTTCATCAGAAAGGACTGGCTCCTTTAAAATCTGTTGTTTCTTTTGAAGTTTGACAGAGGTCAGAACTGCTTGATATCTCAGTGTGCTGCAATGAAAAGAGTGTAATCTCCTTAAGGTGGTGAATAGGAACAATTGGCGTCACTGTTAACTGCATATCTGGCTGTCACTGCATTTGTGATATTTTCCTTTTCAAACTTCTCTTGATGGCTGCAAGGGTTGAAATCTACAGTGATGCTGTACTGACCTGAAGTGCTTGACACTTACAGCACAGTTGACAGAGGAACAGCAGCCACTCCTCACCATCATGGGATCATAGGATAATTCAGTTTGGGAGGGACCTCAAGAGGCTTTAGTCCAACATCCTGCTCAAAACAGGATCAGCTGTGAGATCAGATCAGGTTGCTCAGGTCTTCAACCAGTTGGGTCTTGAACATACCCAATGAGGGAGACTGCACAGCTTCTCTGGGCAACCTGTCCCATTGTTTTCCTGTCCTCAGTCAATTTCTGCTAAAGTATAGTACACTCTGCATGGCTTGTGAGCCCAAATTTCTGAGAAAGGCCATGTTGGATGGGCAGACTACAGCCTTCATGTTTACCAGCCTGCCTTCACAAGGTTATGTGAAGGCATGCTGCAGGGTCCCCACACCTACACACCCCATATGCCTCTTCAAAACCTGAGGTTTGACTACAGGTATCAATACAGGGTGCCCAGCCCCCTTGTCAACTGCCCTGACCACATCACTTTGCAGCATCAAGATACTCGCCAGTTCCCTATCCCCGACAAACCCATGACAGACATACACAGGCATAACCACACCCAGTTCTTGCTCCACTATATAGCCCTGAGCAAAGCACAACCAGTGTGTACCACTGTAGTTATCATACTTGCCCTCCTCCCCTAGCTCCCCCTTCCCCTCCCAGTAACAGTGTCCTCCAAAGGGCCCCTTCCCTGTAATGTCAGATGAACCTGACAACAGGGTTGCCAAGCAACACAAATCCTCCAAGCAACCAACCACGGCAGATCACAGCAACCCATCACAAATCAATTCAAAAGACAGTGGGTCTGCCACCATTTTGTGTCTCAGCAGCTCTTCCATCCAGCCACAGCTAGGATCTGCTCTTACTCATCCTCTTCTCTTCCCTCATCACTCAAGAGCTCTGGACACGGCACTCATGCCATTGTCAAGCAGCCAATACGCTCATAGTTAATCAGTACATACAACACACACAAGCACAGAGCCCAAGGAAGTCCAACCAGGAATGGCCCTCATACAGGCATCAAACACTTCCCTGTCTTGCATGGATCACCAGCCTTCTGTCTTATTCCTTGTCTCTTCCCCTTAACTTTGGTGGTCAAAAAGGCAGGTGGTCAGGACACTGCTCCACATCATCCACACAGAACTGTACCATCTACAGGTGGCATGCTGACCACTCTGGTCTACGCATGCAGAATACTGATAAGGACAACTTGGGATAGCAGTCATATCTTCAACGGAGGCCTTACATTTCCATATTCCTCCACACATCCAACCTGTCCCACATTCACTCCCTGGCCTCTCTACATCCTGACAGCTGCAACAGGCTGTCCTCCTGTGTCTCCAATGACAGAGCTGAGACCCGAGAAGTCTCAGCACTGCTTTAATGCCTATCCCATCTCTCTGCTCTTCTCATAATCATCCTACCTACTGCCCCATTGTGCTCAGCATGCATGCAGGAAGGTGGTCTTTTACAATACTCTGCACACATCACAGGACAAACCACACACTTTCCAGAGATTAAAAAATGAAACAACAATTAATTTTATTGCATACTTCCCTAAACTGTGTCAGGAGGCACAAAAGTCATATTCTTATGAAAAACACTAGAAGAAAAGGAGAAAGGAAAGAAAGACAAAAAGAAAACAGAAAATACAATCACCACCCCATGGATCCAGCAATGTCTTCTTGGTCAGTGAATGGAAATTCTTTCAGTTGTAGTCCTTTCAGTTATAGTCCTTTAAGACTTTGTGATCGGTAAGCCTGCTGGAATCCAGGGTGGAGGGATGCACCACAAGGCTTCAGGACAGGGTCATTTTATACAGGGTCAGGTTCTCTTGGACTCTTCCAACAGGTGAAGGCTCACTGCAGGCGACCTGGTGAGCCCCAGCCCCAGTTCACGTTGTGCCCCCATGGCGCCACAGCGTCTGTGGTCTGTGCCGCTGTCTCCTGGCAGTTTGTTGCTGGGGCAGTTGATCTTCACGGCCTCAGGGCAGACAACACAGGAAAGCATCCCCCAGCTTCCTGCAGCAGGATCTCTGCTCTGCCTCCATGCAGTTTGCCGAAGCGATTACAAGCTGTCAGTGCCTTTTATCTTTTGAGTTGGTTAGGAGATCCTTTTTGTGTTTGTCTCAAAACTTCAGGCATAGCAAGGGTCAGCTCCCATTCACCAGACCAAGACAAATGATCCAAGCACCCATCAGTTGCCTCATGCTTTCCTTTGGCTCAACGGGGCTGTTGCAATACACTGACCGTTTCCTGCAGCTTCACCCAAATCTTTCAGAAAGAAACAAAATGCTTTTATATGCCTTTGGAAACACACCTGGTCCTTGCAGACCCTCAGCAGATGTAATGGTATGCCCATCCCGTAGAGGGCAGTCATTCAATCAGACATAGCAGCCGTATGGTAGGCAGACTCCAATTTCTCTTGGGCACTTTTGGAAAAAGCTTCCCAGGGAAAGTAAACCACAATGGCAGGAGGTAAACAAACAGCAGCAAGATCCAAAAGTGACTGTTTGCGGCAGCCCTTCCCTGCTCTTTCTTTTATCTGTTTTTCTGCTTTTCTTAAGAAGGCAGTCAGCACGTCCTGGGACCAGTACTAGTGACTCCAAAACATCAAATCCCTTTTTGCACCATCACTTAGCTTCCTATACAAGAGAGCTGGATACAGAAGGTCCTATCTGTGTCTCACTGTCCTGGAGTTTTTAAGCAAATACCATGAGCAAGTAGGAGCAGCAAACTCATGTAAGGCATTCATGACACTCCAAAAACTGAAGGTTTGGCCCTGCTGCCTGCAAACAGCTGAGTTCAGAGGAGGTGGAGATTTTGGGGTGAGTCAGCTGCTGTCAGTACTCAGCAGAGCCTGAGTAAGAGATTCCCTAGGCTGTCTTGGGCAACCTCAAAAACCACCCTAGAAAACGACTGAGCTCAGAGGCTCTCATGCTGGCACCATCTGTCTGGTATGTACAAGGGCAGTCCAGGTAACTAAGGGTCTCTTGAGACACACTGGTTTTACTCATCATCATTAGGGGCTGGGATCCCCCCTGTGATTTGCTCCAAGTTGTCTAAAGACAGAAGGCTTAAGAGGAAGACTCTTTCTTATTCAAGGCCAAACCCTGAGCACCAGGCATAGTTTTACAAGGAACTGTTCAGGAGGCGCATGGCAAAACTGTCTTCTCTGGGAGTTATTTGTGTATTACTTCATATCGCATCACCCTTAGCCCAAGTCCCAGGCCACATTAGTTAAAAAAAGATCTCCCTATCACAATCATTGAGCAGCGTCGGCACAAACAGGGAGTGCAATGAGGAAATTACATTGCAAAAAACCACATTCCTTACCCAGACATAAGCAATGAAAGCAAAGGTGTTTCAACCTAATAAAGAGGTTGTTTCTTTTCAATATGTTGTTGCTTTGTGTCCTGACTGACAGATCTGGGAAAAGGCCTTGGTCTCCAGACTGACTGCTAGGCTTGACAGGGCACATCTACAATGCTCCATGATACAGTACACTGACATTAAAAAATCCTTATTGTGACACATAATGATGCTAATGTAGCATTCCCCTACCATTAATCAGCCCAGGTACAGTAGCCTGTTGATATGATCTCTGTATTTGGTTTGTCCAAACATAACCTACATACATCCACCTCCATTAGCTGTACAGACATCCCCTTGTACAGATTCGTTTTAACTGAAGCAGACTAAAAGGGTTCAGATTAAATAAATCAAGTCTTCCACATAAAGGGGCTGCATAGACTTAATTAAATTGATAACTGGGCCAACCTGGATTAAACTAGTGCAAATTTGGGTATAGACAAGGCTTTCTTTTTCTTATTAAAATCATTAACTAATCCAAGTTTTGATTGGCATTAATTGCGTGATAACAAATGTGAATCTTCAGTCCAGTCTTCTAATGTCCGTGTCTCCATCTGGCCTCAAACATAACACATGGAAGAGCTGGGCACACTCCTGATCCTGCCCTCAGAATTCATACTTAGTAGGTTCTTACCCAGTAAGAATGCCCTTTTTTTCCATAAAAATAACTTTATGGAAGCATCCATGCAACCATTCCTCACAGAGGAAGTTGAGGAAGGCTTACTCCTGCAGAGAAGCTATAATTTCTGAAGCAGTAGCAGTTAACCAGATCATTCTGTTCCCACATCTCATCTATAGGCCCTGTATAGGGATGATGGTATTATCCTATTTTTCTTTCCCAGCTAGTTAATAGGAAATCCCCTTTCAAAGTCAGTTTCCATTTTAAGTCACCCAAATTAAGAGAGACATGTTTAATACCAATAAATCCTCTTTCTTGAAAGAGACAGAGAAGTTAGGCTCATCAGCTGACTAAATCCTCTCCCCCACCCCCATTCCTGCCTTGCAATCTGTAGATCTTGCAGGAAGGCGATCCAAGAAAGCTGTAGTTAGCTAGCTACACTTCTGAGCACTAAGCTGTTCCTTGCTTTGTATTCATTTTGTGCCAAACCAAGGTCACGGGTACATGAGGAGCTAAAAGACTTTTCTTGCTTTAAAGGAGTAGGAATCTCAGCCAGAGATGACCAGAGGCTGGGTTTCCACACACTTCCTGTAGGAGTTTCTTTCTATACCAGCCTGCCACTACAAGTCAGTGTGGGGTGAGTGCTATATAATGGCTTTGCAGGTGAAATTACTTTCTCTTCTCAAAGCTTCATGCAGCAAACTTAGGAGAACCAGCCACTTACAGCCAAAGGGATCCCTGTATTCAAAACACATGCTTTGAGGACTCCTCCTATGCTGTGGGGACCCTATTCCATTCTCACCATTACAGCTTCCCCCCTCCAGAGGCATTTCTAGACTCATCACTCTTGCAGACAGTTTTACCACACCTTTGGCAAAGAAGTGGGTGGCAGCCTTTCCAAGACTCTTGTGTGTGCCTAAAGCAGCAGCCAGCAGTGTGGGCAATGCTAAGCAATGCTCCATCACAAGCCAGAGGAGGGTGACCTCAAAGGACTGCCCAAGGCTGGGAATGCACCAGCACCAGGGTGGTGACACAGGTATCTCACTTGTCTGACAGGAAGAGACACAGCTGACTAAGGGGGAAGGATGGGGAGTTCTGAAACCTGAATGAATTCCTTTCTGCTTCCTACTGCTGTGACAAGGATCAGGAGCAGAAACCGTGAAGTAAGATAAGATCTGGGGCAAGGGGGAGGTGGGACAGAAAAAAAAGTTACAGCAGAAAACCTTGGCCTGGCTGCCCTTAGTTTTGCCAAGAATAGAAAAAAAGTCACCTGCGTGATATTTCCTTGCCTCATCACACTTACCAGGCCTTCTTCTGGGAAGTACAATGCTGCATCCCTGCAATGGCAGAGCAGCCAGCTCCATCCATTTTGCCAAGTTCGTGACATGGCAGTAGGAATCACTTTGAAATCTTCTATATGAGGTACATGTTGGATACAGAGTACAACTCATCACATTTTTTTCCAGTTGAAAGTCTGAGCACCTTATTTGGCAAAATAATTCTTGCTTGCTTGACAGCAAATTGGTCCATTTGCTCTGGACATATGCCTGTTTCCCCACCAAGTATGCAGGCTCCAGCTCTGCAAGCAACCCTATAAGGAAGTATAGTTATGCATATGCATGCCAGAGACAGCATGGCCATCAGCACCTGTGTGCTTGTCTGAGGTAGAGCTTGTCAGAGTGGGGGACTAAGCTCACTGATCTAGGAGGTCTCTTCAGTGGTGTTCCAACCCTGCAGCATGATCCTTACAACCAGATCCTTTCCTTCCAGGAGCACTGCTCAGAAAGGCTTCTTGACAGAGGAACATTTCAAAAAGCAGCTTCTTTAAGGAGCATAAAGGTATGAACACAGGAGTTTTATTTTGTTCAGAACAGTAGATAATTTTTTGTTGTTTGAAGAACCTTGGCCTCATTTTGCACTGCAAATCTATGGCTGACTGGATGCTGCTCAGTGGCAAGGACATCAATTCCATTGCAGGAAAGCGCTCTACCTTTACTGGAGCAGGAAGCCATCGTTCTCCTCCTTCACAGTACCCTTTACATTAACTGGATAATTATACCTGTTTCCATGCTCAGCTTAACCAAAGTGGTATTTCTTGAACAATTCCATAAACATAGACAAAAGCACTTTGATTTCAATCTTGTACTTATTTTCCACATGATACTAAGATCCATTTCTTGATTTGAGAGTGAATAAACCTTAAAAAATAAATTAATCCTATAGTCAATGGGTATAAAGAGAAAGGGAAAATGCATGAGTTTATGTATCTTGATGACCTATTGACCTGCAACTGGTTATAATAGATCATAGCCATTATGTTACATTACACACAAGACCTAAGATAGTAGACCAGGGTAAAGCATACAAAGATTAATATACACTTTATGCAACAATTGTTTAACATACTGCTGCCAGGAAAAAACAGGTTAAGGGAAAGAAAAGGGAGAGGGAGAGTATAATCTTCATTTTTGTTATTCCAAGATCATTTTAACCTGTTCAGTGGACAAAACATCTTGTTTGACCAAAACCTTTTTGCTTTAAGAGAGACAAATTAGTACCCTAAGTAACTTCTGCCATGCCCCAAGGTGGAGTTAGGTGCATGCTAGAATGTTCCTATCTGTCTGTATCTGCACTGAACTGTTAAGCAGATGCTCACTGAGGAGAAAATAGACTGCAATAAACTGGCACTGACACAGATCTGAATTGCTGGAACTGCCATAGAGACAAAATTCATTTAAGGAATGTGGTTTACATTTCCATTTTATTTTAATAAAAAGCTATCAAAACATTAAAAATATGTACTATTTCTAACAGCACACTACACATAAGTAAAAGAAGGAACTAAGACTTCATTTTATTGATGTAAAATGCGAACACATCACAAATACTATACCTCACAGAAGAACCAAATTAAAGTCCTTTTTCATTGCAAGGAACAGAACCTGTCTTCACCTGCACAGATGACCAACACTCAAGGTCTGAATATGGCTTCTAAAATGGACCAATGTATGGGACTCCCCCATGGACCCAAATAGGAGAAGCACACATGGTAAAGAAGAAAGCATACAGTACAACACAGCTAAGCAAAGCTCTCTATGCTATGCTGATAGTGAACTGTCATTCATTCCTTCAATTAATCTGCTTTTTATCTCCCAGCACTCCATCCCAGCCACTATGCAATATGAGCCAATATACTCTAGCTATTTTAGTAATGCTCTTCCCAGACTGGGGCAAGACCCTAAAGCAGTCTATTATTTGATCCTGGTTCAAATCCAAGTTCTACCCAGGCTGCTCCAACTGCATGTAATGAGCTCCTGTCCTGTGCAGTAAGTAGTCATCACAAAGCCCCAAAATTACATATATAAATTGGTTTCTCCTGTCATGATCCTGAGAAGAGCAATTATTCTGCCAGATTAACCTGCCTCCAAATCAAGCCTTTGGTTCTGCACTCTAGGAAGATTTGAGAGTATGAATTTGAAGTACCCTTAGTGCTTGGATGAGATCAGAAGCAGGAGTGGAAAGATATAATGGAGAGCTATATGCTCCTGCATCCTCTCCAATAACCTCTTTAAGCCAGGCTGACAGCTTCAGAGCTGGTGGTTAGTTGTTACATCAGCCTTCTAGAGATATGTAAAACCTGAACAGATCCAGCACCCTAAATACCTACCATTATGTACCAAAGAGAAAAATAGCCATGCTAGCCTAATTAATTGGTGATCAGGTCTTACTTAACAATGTGAATGAAGATCACCATGGATACTACAAATCACTGCATACTTTCAACTCTAAAGTAAATCAAGAAAAATCTGAAAAAAAATCTGGTTAAGTTCCCCACGCTCTGCCTTACATATTTCTTCCAGAAATATTTAGCATCACAGCATCCCAAGTTTCATCTCTTCATGCTGCCTGGTACTCACTGTCACAGGGTGAGTGAGACACCCCACACCACCCTGTTGTGGGAGAAACACGGTTCAAGGTGGCGTATCAACCATGTTGCTACAGAAAGTTTTTAGGTCACTCGCATAAAAGGACAGCAATCCAAAAGTAACAAAAACATCAGGATTACCAGCAGGAGTCTTATAATAGGCTGAGAAAGTTGGGGCTGTTCAGCCTGGAGAAGAGAAGGCTGCATGGAGACCTCATAGCAGCCTTCCAATAT
>JAOEHY010039094.1:0-40121 GCA_025447955.1 Psilopsiagon aurifrons
TATAGGGATGCTGGGGAGGGACTCTTCATTAGGGACTGTAGTGAGAGGACAAGGGGTAACGGGTTCAAACTTAAACAAGGGAAGTTCAGATTAGATATGAGGAAGAAATTATTTACTGTGCAGGTGATGAGGCACTGGAATGTGTTGCCCAGGGAAGTTGTGAATACTCCATCCCTGGCAGTGTTCAAGGCCAGGTTGGACATAGCCTTGGGAGATATGGTTTAGTGGGAGATGTCCCTGCCCATGGCAGGGGGCTTGGAACTAAATGATCTTAAGGTCCTTTCCGACCCTAACTATTCTATGATTCTGTGATTCTAAGTTGGGGGATGGGTTTATATATGGCTTTGTCTTCTTTCAGTATAATGTCAGTACAGTCTCTTGTCTTTCGCTGTCTGTAACTGATGTAGATACAGTCTTCAAATAAACCATTATCTGCAAGGGCTCTATACATTTGACAGAGTAGCTCTAGGAGGAAACAAAGAAAGCATTTAAAGTAATGAGCAAGTTATAAAAATGAATGCTTTTCTTTTCATCCTTTGAGAACAATAAATTATAGATCATATTAGCTGGAAACCTCCCACTCCCATTGAATAAAGGGTCATAAACCTAAATTGCAACTGGCCTGCTGCAGATCGGTTGCTCAGAACAATAAAGTTGTGAATGTTCAAAGTCAGAGATCCCATCCCAATGCATTTCCTATACTGCTGCACTCCAGAAAAACAAAGAAACAAACAAACAAGAAGATGAAGTGCCCTAAGAGTTGGTACAGCCCTGACTGATCTCTTAATTGTGGACACAGAGAGCACACAAGGATTTTGAGTTTCTCCTAAGACTGCAGATGTGGACTCTCCCAGAGCCTGCCTGCTGCCTTCTGCAGGAAGTGGTGGAGTTTGGACCATCTGTCTGTTGGTCTCATTGCCAATATCTCAAAATACCCCATTACTTTAACTCCACTACTCAAAGCTCTCCTCCCTGCACCCCTTCATTTTTAATCTAACTTCTCAGGACAAAGTAAGGCACAAGGCTCAGAGTACATCTGAGCCTCTGCAAAATACAGAAGTGGGTGAGGTTAAGAAGAGAGAGAAGAGATGGCACTGGCTTGTATTAGTTGCTCCCAACATGCTGCTTGACTAGAAAAACTGAACAATTGCAAATTGTTTTTTGCCAGAAAAAGAGATACAGGATCTGTCTGAAGAAACCCTGTCCACATCCTTCCTTCTCTTCACTTGTCTTGAGTATTCCTGTGAATTTTCCTTTGGAAGTCCCTTTTCATGGTACTATGAGTTCAGGCTTCTTTGGTGATTTCACCTCCTTTCAGACCTTGTGCAACTTCCCTTTACCTTGCTTGTATCAAATTATATATGCTCTCTCTTTCTTCCAATTTCTGGGCCTGCAAGAGAAAGTTTTTGCACATTTCTTCTTCATTCCTTCTTTTCTGCTAGGATTTTTCTATGGCTTCAATGTCTTCTCACACATGCCATCTTAGAAGCCCTGCTGTTCTCCTGTACTGCATCTCTCCCACTGTTCTATGGTGCTTGCACTTGAATCACAGTTGCCCAGGTTAAAAGTCTCCATTTTTTTGTGTCAATCTTTCCAACCTTAATCTGGAGATAGAGCCCGTGTTAGGAAACTGCTGATTCTACGTTCACTGCGCCTATACATTTCATCTCATGAGGTTTTTTTTTGGTGAAGGGCATGGAGACTTGTATTTCCCAAATAACATTGGTGTGCAAAAAAAAAAAAAAAAGTTTTTATTAGATTATTGTAGAAAAATTATATATCACAGAAAAAAATCTGTGATCTTCATTCGTTTGGGGGGCAACTCTACTGGTGGACACACCATGAATGCTTTGTTATTCCATTAGTAGTCTAATAACAATAAGTATAAACTTATGGTATTTACAGATACTCAACCTACATAAACTCATCAGACCTCATAATTTTAGCACACACAGATTTTTCAGTGTCATGCTGGGCATCCAGGGGATGTGTATGGTCTTGTGGTGTCTTTTTGTGCAACTAGAACAAATATTCTGTTTGCCAAATAGGACCCTAACTTGCAAACTGAAGCTTAATGGCTACACTGCAGTGGAACAGCACAAGATGCTGCGTTTTAATTGCTTCTTATCCAGGAAATGGCACAACATAATTAAGTGCTTGGATTCTGGCCATGATTCCAGTCTCCTGTGTGGTTCTATCCTCAGAACTCAATACAAGACTTCAGAAGCCCATTCTGGCTTTGTATCTCTTTAAAAGACTAGCAGGTTCTGTTTTCGGACAGCGCTGCTTTCAGATGACTGGGCGCACAGAGCACAGACAGTGCACAAGCATCAGTTGTAGACAGTTGATCTGCACATGTGTCATGAACCCTGTTTACCTACCCATAGTTGGAAAGTTACCCTTTACCTTTCTCCTTCCTCTTCCACACTTTATGTCTCACTCTATGGTACATTTTGCATACACTCATCGTTTCAGTGAGGATATTTTGCAGTGCCCCTTGCTGAGGTTCCACAAAGTGAAAAGCATCCATCGCCATGTGCCAGGCAGGTTCCTGCTCTTACAGGGTGCTTGGCTATGGAGCAGCTGTCAGGCAGCACTCATCCTTTTCCTGGCTTTCTTCACAGAAGACTTTTCTTGTCTGCAAGTCAAATTCTTTTGTTTTGGCCTCCCAAGCCCTTTTTGACCTGCAGGCACTGGGGAGATTTCCTTTCTGATGCTGTAACCTCCCTTCTCAGGCATTGTACAATGGGAGTTGTACACTTGAGTCTACAGCACAAAAAAGAAAGTGCAGACCTGAGACAAACCTCAGTTATTAATTAAACCTCATAGTGGCCATAGGAAGCAAGCAACCTTACCTGAGAGCCAGGGAAATTGAGGTAGTGTCCCCAGGGTCACACTGTGGAAGAGACTAATGACTAATCTTGTTCCCCAGACCTGGTCCCTCATTTCCAGACCATTTTTGCCTCTTAAGTTATGTGATGTAGAGCATCAGAATTGCAGTGTAGAATTCTATTAATAATCACTACTCAAAAATATGGCATATCCAGCAATAACAGCTGGGGGAAAAAATAACAATTTCCTTTTTAATGTATTTCCTTCTGTTCCACAGTGTTTGATAGTAATTAAAAGAGACCCCTGAGCAGTGCGGAATAATAAAAACCTCAGTCAGTCACAGCTGACAGTGTGCTAAAACTTGGTGTGTTAAACTTCCAGGCATGGCTTCTGGCTTAGGCTGACGGTGCGCTTTGCTTTTTTGTTGGCCTGTTTTTAAGATCCACATTTTCTGGCAAATCAACTGAGTCACCTGAGGGGGTCTCAAATCCAATCAAAGAGCAAGTGATTTCTTCGAGCTTTGCCATCTTTTTATTTCTTAGTTCCCTATCAAATAATTTATATGGAGCTTTACCTACGTTATAGTTCACTGGTGCGAGTAATTTCAGAGGGGTTTGGCAAAATAAAACTCCAGTGAAAAATATTCTTAGTTAATAACTAGCATAAAAGAAAGACAAAAGAATTTTATCATTGCTATAAATTGTGAGTTAATTTTAGAGCTCCACTGAAGTTAAAATATTATTATTTCAGGTCCCAGGCCCATCAATAGCCATGGATGTCAAGTGATAGGGTATGTTGTCTGCTGTGAGACTGTATGGGTCTTGGTAAGGCCGGTTGGTCAGGAAAATGCATCATCTCCTTTATTATGGTCAGCTTTAGACTCACAACTGATCTGGAGCTGTAGCATAACCTGAGGGCCTCTAAATGAGCAAACTTTCTGATGAACCATCATCTCATAAGCAGTCTGACCTTCCTTTTATAAGCTGTGATCCAAACGGAGCCAAAGGCTTCTCTTAACTCAAAAAACTTTGCCCTTCTCTCCACCTCTCTCCTCAACGTGGTCCCATTTCACAGATTCACTGTGTGTAAGAAAGTTCATAACTGTGTGGTGCTCATTAGAGTGTAATTGCCTTGGGAGATCTGTGACTCAGACTGGCCTGCGCATAAGAAAGCAGCACCAACACAATCTCTTGTGATGCTCTTGGAGATGTACAAGTGCAGTCTCCTCCCTGCTGGCTTCCAGTAACCTTCAGCTTCAAGGCAATGTTCACACAGAGGAACCCTGCACATCACAGATCAGAGAGGAAAATGGTGATTTATATTTTCTCTTTCCAGAGGGAGCTGGTGGAGCAGTTTTTGGTAGCAGACCCCAGAAGGGTGGCACAGTGCTCAATTGTGGCAGAAGGAGGCTCCAGACCAGCAAGGACTAGCTCTCCTGGTCAGTGGCATGGCACATGGGAAGGCTGTCCTCGTTCAGACACATACTGTACAGCCCTTGAGGTGCAGAAATTAGGTTTTTAATAACATAATCCCAATACAATGAGATACTGATAGAAATTCAGATGAAATTGCACACTCCTGATGACTTCTGAGAATTTCAAAGTTTTAAAAATCTTGCCTTCCTCTCCAACAATGATTTTTTGAAAGTTGCTTTATTTAATAACAGCATTTGCAGCCTGTCAAAGGGTTCAAGTGTGCCTGTCTTCAGCTTCAGAGACAGTTTACTCTTAAATTATGAGCCAAAATCACTTCCTTCTGGCTAAGGCATTCTCCTGGCAATGGGACTGAGAAGCCTTTCTCAGCCATCAGGCAACCAACAGCCCCATTGACATTGTGATATGGATTTTGTCCTCTGGAAGGTCAGAGGAAGACTCCTCATTATTACTTATGAGTCACTGAGTTACTGAAATCTGTATCCTATTTCTTCATAATTCTTTAAGCATAATTTGAATTTGATAGAGAAGGGAAGATGTCCCATTTTCCACTCAGTTCCTCCAGATATACAGTTCCCCCATATCAAGCCTCTGAGAAAGAGATCTGCTTAAAACAGAGATTAATAGTTTCTGAAGAAATAAAGCCTCTTTCCTCTAGATGATATAATTAGTAACTCATTCTAATACTAAAGTCTTTTTTCCCAAGCAGACCAGCTGCACCAATCCATTTCCAAGATCAGCCTTACCCACAAACATGACAGATTAACGAAAGCAGAGGAAGTATTTTTTCTAGTAATTTGAATTTTGCACACACTATTTTGTTCATGAAAGTACATGTGAACTAAAGGGCAATCACTTACATCCTAATGCACAGAAGATGTAGACAAACCTAAAAGCAAGTACTAACTGCACAGCAATATTAAACCCAACTGCTTATGGGCCTGAAACAGAGAACCACTCTTTGAACAAAGCTTTATTTGCATATGCATACATTTCTGAGGTGACAAAACAAGGCCAGAAGAAAAGACAGAAGACCCACAGGAGTTGTGCTTCACTCTGGAGCGACAGCTGAAGACCAGGTGAGATACCCAAGTAAGCCAAGATGTCTGTGTTTAGGTAATACATTGATATCCTTCATATTTTAATGGATAATCATAAATGATTTTATATATGTTCATGTTTCCTCTGCTGAAGACAAAATTCTGTCAGGCTGAGGCTTTTTGCCTCTACATCGTTTTTCACCATCTTCCATTAAAATAATTGAGAAAAGAAATTATAGGGGAGGAAAGACGCATAGTCAAAAATTTCTCATCTTTGAGGCCTGTAGTGAATTATTTATTCTTGTATCTCATTTGAGCCCTATGACTCTTTAAGCAGCCAAATGTGTCCAGCAGTTAAAAAATCAATAGACTCCTGCTGGGGAGTGAGTCTCTTTCCATCCCCTGTGCTGATTTGTTCTGTAACCTCTGACAAGCCCACTTTTCTCTTTGGCTCTCACTTTATCTTTTAAAACTGTATGCAGTAACAGCCCAAAGAGTGCAATGGGAATTCCCAGTGCTGGGGAAAAGATTATCCCCCCCCACTAAGCAACACTGTGCACTTCCAGTCTCTGTGGCTTCCAGCAGCAGCAGATTAAAGATATTTGCCTCCCTTGGTCTTCTTACCCTTGCCCACCTTGGCCGGCACTTTCTCTGGAGAGCCCTGTGAGATCCTCGGGGTAGCATAAAGCAATTGAGATGCAAGCTCCAGCACATGTCTTGCAGTGAGACCCCTTTTCCCTGCCAAGCCCCAGTGAAATTAGGAGCGGAACAAGCATTTGCCAGTGAAAAACTTGCTACAGAGCTAACCAGGACCTATGTTTATATTATCACTGTAATTTAGACCCAAATCTGTGCTTATGTATATGGGTAACTACAAGCCTTACTGGCTTTATAATCACAGTATTTCTGGGAACTGTGACAGCTGTGTGAAAAAATGGGATCATTTGCATGGATCCCTATGCAAAATCATAAACCAGATTTCTTCCAGACTTAATACTGCTTCATAATCTCTAACGGTTAGCACCCATACTGTTTGGGTTGAAGAGAGCTAATTTGTCACCCTTATGGCTTCCACCAACAGCAGGGTAAGAGCAGCAGTTTTAAATAAAGGTTATATGCAAACATTTCTCACCATTTCTGTGTGACGAATGGTTCTCCTCATCCTGGGGGTTTCCCTGCTGCTGGTCAGAACAAAATGCTTCCCATTGCAATACTGCAAATGTTTTGTTAAAACACAAAGGAAAACAGCAGTGATTCTCACAGCTTTATCTCGGACTTCTGTGTGGGAAGGAAATTCCTTTCTGTCACCCCTATTTTATCTGTTTAGGGCTTCACTCCAGAGATGATTCTGTGTAGAGCTAAGGTATCTGTGTATTCGCATCATTAGTCTGTAATTGCTTTAACACAAAGACTTTTTTCTTCTGCATTCATGACTAGCACAACAGATATCTCAACAGTAATATACTGAAAAAATATCATAAATCGTGGAAGTATTTTCTTTTTAAGTCATTTTACAGCATTATGACATAGAGTGAAATAAAATGTACAAAGCTATAACTGTACAACCTATGTTAATGGTCGAATAATGTGAGAAATCTTACAAATAAACACACGCCTAATTTAAATGCTCTGGGTACGTCTGAGTGTCTATTGTATTTCTTCATGGTGGTGTGGTTTGGGTTTCTTCTCTCATATTAGCTTTCATTTCTGAGTCTTACTTTTCCATGCAGCCCTCTAAGATGGACTGTTCTTCATCTTGCCCTGCGGCTATTTAAGCCATATTCTCAGCAGGCAGTTGCTATAAATGTTGATGCAAATTTGTTCCATAAACTAAAAGAAAGTTTTGAAGTGATTTTCTTCGTATCAGCATATTACAGTGGATCAGTCAAATATCATCTGTCCCTTGTGTCGCTCTGCTCAATGCAAATTCATTACCATGTAGTCTTGAATAGCACAGATGATGTCTATTTAGTACAGTTTTCTGTAGGAAAGAGCTCAGCACCTCTATAAGTCCTTCAGATTCTGTGCTGATGTGGGATTTGGTGATAGCACCTCAGTGGGAAACTTACTTGTATGAACAACTTATAAGTCTTTTCATTGCACGGTCAAATACTGATTTTCAACAACAAGTAATTTAAGTAATTATTCCAATTGCTAATAGCCAGGGAAAGAGGAAAAATACCTGTTTACAGCGCTTTTTCACATTCTGAAAGTTGGGAGAATGGCTTTGAAAACCACTTTATATAATTCTAGACTCCACAAGGATGAAAAAACAGGGAGGAAAAGGCTTGGGGAGCAAAATAGCACCTTCCAGTGCTAGGGCAAAGGAGTCTGAGAAGACAAAGCCAGGATTTGCAGAGGTGCCTCGCAGGAAGATGAGAGACAATGGTCATCAGATGGAATAAGGGAGACTTTGCTCAGTTGTAAGGGAAAACATTTTCCTCACGAGGACAGTCAGCACTGGAACAAGTTACCCAGGCAGTGGTTTGTGGTACCTTCTTCCCTGCAGATGCTCAGCTAATCAAAGCCTAGAGCAATCCAGACTGAATTCAGTCTCTCTCTCCTTCAGGCGGGAGATTGGGTTAAAAATATCCTGAGGTTCTTTCCAGTCTCATTCAAGTTTGGGCTTGGCAAAATGGTGCCTCAAACTATCATTTATGTATGTTTATGTATGGTTTAAGCCCAGCTGTAACTCAGAAAGACCACAGTCTCTGGAGTCTCCCTTCCCCTTCCTCCCCCCTGAACCCCCAGAGGGGTGGGGAGGAGAATCGAAAGAATGTAGCTCCCAGGGGTTGAGATAAGAACAGCCCAGTAACTGAGGTATAACACAAACCACTGCTGCTACCACCAGTAATAATGATAAGGGGAATAACAAGGGAAGAGGATACAACTGCTCACCACCCAACGACCCAGCCGTGAGCTCCTCTCTTCCAAGTCCCTGCTCTCAGTTTTTACATCCTGGGCATGACGTGCTGTGGTATGGAATACCTCTTTGGTCAGTTTGGGTCAGGTGTCCTGTCCCTGCTTCCTCCCAGCTTCCCCTCCTCCCTGGCAGAACCAGCTGAAGATCTCGTCTGAAACACGAATCTGCCATCTGGTCTGTCAGTCCACCTGAACCATCCTTCTGCTCATGCCAAGGCTGACAACATCTGACCTCGCTAGGGTGATGAAGCTCACAGTCAAACATCTCACACACAAATCCCTTGCATAATGTACCCAGATGTCTGAACCCAAACAGTGGGACATCTGTTTTCATCAAGCAACCTTTCATACTTACTGGCTGTCTTGTGTTGTAATTCAGGTGCAGTGCTTCAAATATATGCAGACATTAATGTATTTATTTCAGTGCATGATTATTTAACTGCAGGCAGCTGTGTCATCCAAAAACTGGCATGCACAATCCTCTGGAGTGCCACTTCCACATTTATTGAAAGTTTCCACATCAATATACACAAGCCACTGGTTGCATGCGTTTGGAGCTCTGCACCTGTATATATCTGCACCAAGATACCCCAAAAAAAGAGTTAGAGATTTGTTGCATTCCTTGCTTTTTAGTGACTGAAGGGTAGGCATATGCCCATATGGGCAGTCCTTTTCCATTCCTTTTAGAAGGAGAAAGAAATATCTCATTTACCCTTCTTGGCACATCAAAATCAGCAAAAAGGAGCAAGATGCATGTTGAAGAAAACGATTGCCTATTCTTAACTCTCAGCACACGTTCAGAGCTCAGAACTCTGACAGTTCTTTATATAGCAAAAAAATCCCAATGTGAATTTTTCCTGATAGTTCTTAAGGTCCCCCTTCCTCTTCTAAATTATGTCATATTTTCCATTACCTTATTTTGCAATTTGCCCATTGTTCACTTCTAACAGCCTTGTTGCATAAGCTGTTTTTGCACGAATAACAATGATGAGTGAGGTTGCAATTCTGTTAGGAGATGTTTCCTAAATGGCTTGTTTTATCATCTCTCCCAGTATCTTTTTCCTGAGCTTTTCCGTTGCCTTTGCCTTCATTTGCACTTGTAGTCAAATTACTTCAGTATTTAGCACGCTCTTCATCCTCTTAATTTGTGTATGCTATGTTTGAACTTACAAAGTCTTAAATGATTCTCTGAACAACCCTTTGCCTTCAGCAAGTGTTATTCCAGTTACAGCACATAACTGCATGCAGTCATCGAAG
Source organism: Psilopsiagon aurifrons (assembly GCA_025447955.1). Classification (NCBI taxonomy): domain Eukaryota; kingdom Metazoa; phylum Chordata; class Aves; order Psittaciformes; family Psittacidae; genus Psilopsiagon; species Psilopsiagon aurifrons. The sequence continues at coordinate 9,485 of JAOEHY010039094.1, forward strand.
GAGTAGCAGTTCGGCTAATCCTTTCAATTAAACTATTTCCACATCTTTCTCCTCAAAAGTTTATGAAACAGTGATAACTGCCTATTGTCAGTGGTGACTTTAAAACTTGCTATGTAGACTGAAAAAAATAATAATTTCTCTGACTTGTTCGCTGTTCATTTATTAGAATGGTTTAAAAAGATCTTAAAATAATTAAAAAGGAAAAACGTACATTTATTTTAATGGTTTAAATACCCATTCAGAGTTTATGAAATGTGTGGAAGTCACTAATCACCTTAGGTAGCTGGATGAACCTGGGAAAATTGTAATAACAGATCAATCAATTTTCAGATTAATCACAGAATCCCAGACTGGTTTGGGTTGGAAGGGACCTTAAATCTCATCCAGTTCCAACCCCCTGTGACAGACAGGGACACCTTCCATTAGACCAGGTTGCGCCAAGCCCCATCCAACCTGGCCTTGAGCACTGCCAGGGATGGGGCAGCCACAGCTTCTCTGGGCAACCTGTGCCAGCGCCTCAGCATCCTCACAGGAAAGAACTTCTGCCTAATGTCTAATCTAAATCTACCCTCTGTCAGTTTAAAGCCACTACCCCTTTTTTCATATCACTACATGCCCCTGTAAAAAGTACTTCTCCAGCTTTCTTGCAGCCCCCCTTTAATAATATTCCTCTTTATATAAAGCATATTGACACCAATTAACACAGAAGCAAAAGAAAGTGAAAAGTCAGAGAATCAGACCCTGTTCCTGACCCACAAATGCAAATAGGTCATTAATCCCAAAATACTCATGTGGTGTTTACAAGATATCTAGCAAAAAGACCAGCTATTGTGATCCTTGTCTGCTTTTGTTATTCTTGAGAGGATGCACCAGCATGTCAGCAATGAAGAAAAAGAAGCATGGTTTCTGGGTTTGTCTATGGAAAGAGAGGAAAGCAAAAAGATGTTACAAAAGGGCCACCACAAGCTGCTGCTGTTTTGCACTGCCAGATTTAAAGACCCGCTCCAGAAGCACCTGCCAAGAATAAAAGCCACAAACAAATGTAGTTTTACCAGCAAAAAAGTCAACAGGTTTCAACTTACACTAGAAAAACACTCCCAAAAGATTCTTTCCCTTGTGGCTTGATAGAACCTCAATGCTCTATGTAAGGATGTAATGTAATAATGTTACAGTTTTCTCCCTTTTTGATGAAAGCTCTGTGTTTAAGAGTGGAATATGTGTAGAAGTTGACATACAGATAACTAAGAGGCACAAATTTACTGTGCAAGTTGACAAAAGGCTCCAGTCCAGAAGAGCACAGAGCCCTCCGGCTCCACGTCTGGTTGGGAGCCACATGGTGCAGAGCCCAGTACCTTGTGCCCTTGAATAACCTATCTTAGAAAGTCTAAAAAGCTAGATCATTCCAAGGCACTTGCCGAAATCTGTTCTAATAACTGACAGCCCAAGGTGTTGCTATCCCTTGTTCCTTATTTATTCTTGTTTGCAACTTCTCTTCGCTCTTCTTTTAATTTCAAAGAAATTTTGTGCTGAATCTGTAAGGATGTGCAGAATGGTGTGAACCAGATAAATGTGAGATGAAAGCTAGAAGTACCAAACACTTCCTGCTGCCCTCTGGGTCACAACATAGATGGGCACTTAGCTTAAAATTGTTGCTGAATTCTTTATAATTCCTCTTCACTGCCAAACAGTCCTGTACGCCCACTGGCTGACAAGAAAGTGATGTTCCCCCGGCAAATAACTTAAGCCAGTAGATTCGCAGTGTTTTGGGGTTGCCATGTCTCAAGATGCTGTCCCATACTTCCTTCTAGCAAGAAAGATCCTATTGAGTGGTCAGTTTTCCCATTTTCATAGCTAAATGGAAGGTGAAGAGTACAAAACTGGTAGAGCTGAAAGATGGCACTGTATATTGGGTGTCATGTAAATGTGGGTTTGTGTCAGGAATTATTTTTTCTCAACCGAGCACAGAGGGCAAAAAGCCATTATTCACTCTGTGCATACAGCTCACAGTATGAAACCACTTCTAGCATACCGAAGACAGAGCTGGAATTGTATCTGGTGTTTTCAGACATTAGTGGTTAATGGAAAAAGCCCAGAGGTCTGCTCCTGCGGAACCCTGTCACACAAGTGAACACTGTCAGAGGCAGCTTTGGTGTTGATGGGGTCTGTCCTGCACAGGCACAGTGTGAGTGCTCCTCTGTGGAACCCTTACCCTGAAGGAGTATGTGCATATAGCTCCATCCACTCACAGATTGGCAGCCTAAACAAGGTCACTGCTATATAAGCATCAAGGACACAGCTGCCTACTACTATAATGTACATATAATAGATGATTCTTTTCATTTAAAAAGTTGACATCTGCCCATTCAAACAGAGAAATTCAGGCTTGCATGTAATTCAAACCTCCTTCAAGCAATATAGAGAAAAACAAGTGTATTTTTTGATCAGAAAACCTGACAATTTTGTCTTTAATCCTCAAGGTGTTATCATAGGCCAAACTAAAAAAAAATATATGACATAAATGAAGCATTAAGATTTCTTTAATTTTTAAGGGTAAGAACAGTTCCAGTCAGAGTCAGATGAAGGGCATTCACATTTTTGGTGCGAGTAGGACACAATTGGCAGGCAAGGATGCCATCAGAGACATCCCACCACTGCTGCCTATCACCTCTCGCACTCTCAGAGGGTATGACCTCTCAATCTGCTGGAATAGCTGCTTGCATAACTAGTCTCCACATATTTTGTTAAAACTCCTACTAAAATTTACAGACTGGGTTTTCCTAACTGAGGTCTGAACTGGATGACAGGTTTTCACACACTGAATGTGTATCAGCAGGTCTGGAAAGGCAGTAACTTCCAAGGTGGGATGGTGCTTGGCTGCTCATACAAACAGAGGGGGTAAGACAGTGGTCTGTGTTGGCTCTGAGCAGGCAGGATACTGCCTTTGCTTGCAGGAGCCTGAGAATAGCTGAGCTCCTTGTACCCTGCACTGGAGCACAGGGCAGAGATGACCTGGCCTGGGCTCAGCAACTTAACATCAGAAGGGGATGCCAAAGAGCTGCTTCATTTGGCCTTGGTGACCAAGTGTGATGCTGAGCTGTGACAAGCAGACATAAACACTCCCTTGCAGACTGCTTTGCCATCTTTCATGCACAGTTGCCTTGCAGCATGTTTTACAGCCTGCACATCTTCTGAAGACCTTGTCTGTTCTTTGGCTACAGTGCCATAACATATTTACTTCTTGTAGATGATTAGCACGTCTTGAAAGTGTTTTTCTAAAGCTGTCTCTTGCACATGCCTCTATGCCTAATAAAGCTCTGAGTTGTTTATGTTAATGTTAGGCGTGCATTGCTGTCTGCTTAACTGTGAAAAACAGAAATGAAAAACGTAAAGGCTCCTGTGACTTTGCCAAAAGGTTTCATGTAAGTATTAAAAAATTAGCACACAACCAACACATCTGCATGTTCCCAGTCAGAAAGCAGAGAGCTTTGCATGTAATTGGTTATTTAATAGAGCAAATAAATCAATCCTCCCAATGTCTTTCATCAGATTAACAAGATTCAATAACCCTCATGTGAATTACCTGCTTCCTTACATCAGGTGTTTAAAGATCTGAGCAAAATTAGCATGAAAACATGGTTAAATCAATAGCAAAAATGCCCATGTTCAATGTCCATGGACAACATGTTTTAGCAGCTGCTCCTTAAAACAGAACTGACATGACATTAGCCCCACTTATCACCCTTGCTTTCTTTCATCCTGGGACCGGACTGCTTTCACAGATATTTTCCATCAGTAAGTCAGTTTTCATTGCTTGGTGCTTATTTCCTGTGTAGTGTTAGCAGATTTCAGGAGGCTGCAGCAAGGCACATCATCTACATGCCACTTTTGAAACCTACATTCAAACAAATTTGAGAGACTGACCACATTGACTCTTAGGTGATTGACAACTTCTGTAAGTGCTGAAAGTGCCGGTGAATTCTCTGTGCCCCACTTTGATGGCCAAGTTTGACACCCTAATACGTGGGAAGATGCTCTGTTCAAACAAATGAGGGACTACTGAGAGGAGTACCACCGGGAGGAAGTCCTGGGGCACTAGAGGTGACTGGGGCAAACTGCCTTCAGTCACCTCTGTCTAATGTTTTCATAGAGATCTTTTGGAGCTACAGCTGTATATCACATCTCTGCAGAGTGACCTGATCTCACCATATCACACTAGTGCTCTTTCAAAAATGCCAACCTGAAGCATGAAAATAAGGCACCAACCACAATATCCATTGTCTCTCATATCTCTCAGTGTTTATTCTCTGCTACCAACCCAACACGTGCATATCTCTGCAATGATCTTTCAGCCACTTTCTAAAAATGTCAACACATCATAAACACACCATGTGGTGTTTGGAAAATGTCCTCTATTGTATCCAAGCACTTTATCACCTCTACACATGGACAAAATTAAGCATTATCCTGGGCAAGTAAAAGCCTTATGCTAACAAAACATCAGCCAAGGAAATGTGAATGCAAGACCAGGAAGGCCCTGCAGCACTGCTTCTGCATAGAGGGTTTGGAGATGTGGAGTATATTGCCAGCAAGCCCAGTGCTACACACACATACAAGTAAGCCTGTGGACACAGGCAACCAAAGACTTTAATATGCCAGGAGAGCTGCATCACACTGGTTTTCCCCATTCCTTTTTGAACAAATGGGACATTTGAAATGAAAGAGAAGTAATGGTAAGGTTAACTTCAAAGTAGATAATCCATGAGGGTAGAAAAAGTACTGTGATAAATAACTGGCTATTGAACTCTTAAAGATCAAGCCCTTGTTGTTAATCACTTTTAACACAACTTTGATATCTTTTGTGTAAGACCAATCATCCTCAAAACCATGACATTACCACTTAGACAGACGGCAACACCAGCAATGAAAAGATGAAACCGTATGTATTTTGGAGGCTAATTAGATTGCTGTCAAGAAATGCATGAGTTTCTTTAGAGTAGAATACAAAAATGACTGACCATTAGATGTAACTATTTACAATGTGGACAAAACTGATGATCAGCATCCCCCCATGTTTAGAACATAAGGGTTTTCATAAGTTTTTAGAAGATACATACTTTTGCATATTTTTACATATGTAAACCTTCTTTACATAGGCTCCTTTAATAACATGAATGAAGCATTGAAGATGTAGAAGCATCAAGAATGCTTAAATACTACAGGATTTAGCAAATGACATATATAGTAGTTCTAAAGATGCCTTATCTAAGTAGTAGGTATTTTTCTTATCTACAAGAAATGTCATATTCTGGTAACAAAGGGCAATATTGTCCTACCCAAATTCCAGCATGCTTAATGTAACCAGTCACACTGCAGTGAGGCCATAGCCTGTAGTGTTGATATCAACACCTCTTAAAGCCTATCCACTAAAATCTGACACCAGGATGAATATACGATTTCAAATTCTTAATGAAAATGCAGAAGTCTATCATCCTCTGCCATATTAAAATTCTTAACCTGAGAATGGATCTTAAATCAGTTCTGTCCTTAAACTGTGGAGTTCAACCATCCAGACTATAACACTCGGTTTTCTTTATCATTTTAATTTTGCTGTTCAGTCTTCACCATTTTTGTTACCATGATATCTGCATTTCTAAAGAAATTTGAATTGCTTTGTTTTGTTTGTTCGTTTCCCCTATGTAAATAAATGTTTTCCCTGTTCTCATTCTTGATGCTGAATTTCATATGAAGTAGTGATCAACAGCCAGGTTTTTACTATGGAAGATACACTAATAGGCCTTCTGGTTTATTTTAAGGCAGAATCTTTTGCAAAGACAAAAGCTGCACTACACTGTAAAGCAATTAGAGATATCTGTGCAAATACTTTTACTACTTTAATTGCAGCACAGCAGAGGAGATGCAGTATTACCATCACTGAGTAAAACTCATCTAGCTTTCTCTGAAGCCAGTGGTAGACAACTATTGCCATCAGTCAGAAACAAATTGGGCTTTGGATATGTACCCACTTCAGTAAATTGCTTGTTAGCTTCTCCCCTCAAAACTGCAGTTGAGTTGAGCCTACCATTGACACACTAAGATAAAACTCACATTCATTTACAGAGGCAACACAGAAGCACAACAATTGCAGAACATGAATTGCTTTGGCTTCTCTACATCCTTCAGCCACCCAAAATGGCAATACTGGGCAGGCACTAAGTTTGCAGGTCTTGGAACAGAGGTTTGCCCGCCCTGCTCTGCCCAAATTTGTCTTGACCTGCCTGGTTTTCCTGTTTTCACTTAGTTTTCTTCTGACACACAATCAATCCCAGTACTGGCTCAGAAGATGCAGGTTTCTTGGACCTGTACAAAAGCCCCAAGATCTGCAAAAGAACCCCAGAAGTGTGGGAGCATGAACAAACTCCAAGCACCAAACTGCCTGTCTGTCTTTGCTGCCTGATCTGAGAAATACCTGAGGAGTCTGCACAGAGTTTCTAATAGATTTTTTCCTGAAGAATACAATATGTTTTTTCCTCAGCACATTTACCAAATTGAATATAAAATTTGACCATGCCAAAAGCTCTTAAAAGCCCTGCATGCAATAAAAGGGTTAATAATTCAGCTTCTCCTGTGCCTGCAGACATTAGTTTTTATGGCTAGATGTTAAACTTTACAGTTACATGCATTTTATATGCACTGATCTTTACTGCCTAGACAGTTCTGCATTCATGAAACATCTTCAGACCCTTTAGCTATTTCAATGTAGAAATGAAAGTTAAAACACTGCATGGTACTGCCATAGTTTGTTGGTTTTTGTTTGTTTTTTTTTTTTTTTTAAAAAGGCAAATTACAAAGCAATAAATCCAGGGCACAGTTAAAAAAATTAATTTTCAGGAAAGAACATTCAAACGAATGAATACCTGGAGTGACACATCCCCCAGTGAAATCAGCACACACTTAGCTAAGAATTGCACAAAATTAAATGAGTGAGGAACTACTGGAGAATGAAACAAAAACCTCTTCCTATAGACACATACTTCTTAGACACTTTTTCTGTAAAGCAAACTCTTCTCCCCAAGTGAAACTGCAAACTCCGATATAAACATCACTTCCCTTCCACCCTTGCTGAAATATTTCTGTAATTTCCAAACAATGTCATGTGTTCTGCTACCAAATCAGATCAAGAATCTCCGGCAGTTTATCCCCAGTGTTGTTGTCAGAACCGGTTCTGGAACGCATATTTCATCCGCGGGGTCTGTGTCTTGAAATGCAGTTTATTATTCTGGGCTCACGGAAATGTTCAGCGCTTTGGATTCAAAAGCTGCTGACAGATCATTTTCATTTCTCAGCCTCTACATTTCTGTGTTTAAATCCAGTCGAGCTCTGGCAAGCTGAGGCTCGAGGAGCGCACCTTCAGCTAAAGATACAGAGGAAAAGATTTTTATTAGCAGAAGATAACTATCAAATTAAATTGCACCATAGGTCTTTAAGGACAGATAGATACATTTGGGTGGAAACATAAAAGTAATTGCCATAAAACTCATCAGAAAAAATAGCATTTTCAAGTGATATAGCCTTCTTTGCTAGCTATAGGGCAGCCAAAGTAATCCTTCACTAGAGAAGCAACTGTGGTATGTATATTTATTAGCTACCTAAATAATTTGAAAAGGAAGCAAAAATAATTAGGATCAAAAAGGGAACAGTCTTGAAAGCTGAAATATACCATCAAATGCAAGTCTGCAAATTAATGCAGACTTAATCTTGTTAAGTGTTGCCCTTTGAATCAAGCCAAAAGTCACTTAAGCACACTTTCTAACCATAAACATGTCACTCAAGATCCATCAGGGTATAACTACAGACGGTTGTTTTAATGTGGCAAGGCATGGAGGCAGAATACCCAGCAGCTTGCAAGACTGCACCCTTTATGCTCATTTTATGTATCCTGGAGTGTAAGATTTCACTGCATGTACCTTCCAGTATACAAACAGACATAAGTATAGAGATCTGGAAGTCTGCTTCTCTACTTACATACTTACATAATAGCTATTATAATTTAACTATTTGTATGGCCCAATTTAGAGAGACAGTTTAAGCTTAAATGATACCATTACGGTTAAAAGCACCTCCAGCCCACTCATCAAGTCAAAAGTACTTTTAAAATTAATTCCTCAACCTGTATGAAAATTTTGTCCCTATAAAGGTTTTTTTTCCATCATTCTCTTTTTTCTCTAATGTTTTCTTATTAGCAATAACTACCACATCTTGCAAAGCTGTTAAAAGAGAATTAAATGTCATGGAAAATGCTGAACACTTCTTAGGGGTTATTGCATGCCTTTAATTTCTTAATAAATTTAGGTTGACTTAGGTGTAGGCAGGAGTTCTGCTGCAGGGATTAAAGTTGCTGACTTCTATGAGCATCTCAGAAAAATCAGGGATGAGGTACAAGAGTTAGGAGACATAAAACATGAACAAATTCCAGCATTCCCAGATGTTTCTGATAAATGCAAAATGAAACCACAATGTGATTTCATTATAGTCAACATCAATTTCCATTTTAACCCGATTACACGATCAGTGGATCGTGATAGGTGATCCTGATAATTCTAGCTGTCTAATGTTTTCCCATTAAGTTCTTGCTTTCAGTGGTTTACATTTTGCCAAACACAACCATTAAGGCTACATTTTCCTTCTTTACTGTAGCTAGTTATGTTTCTGTTTTGATTTTGAGGAGTTGGTACAGCCAGTTCAGCTGTTTCTGAGAAGTACAGGAGGGGCAAAATGTCAGTAACTTTGTAAGAGCTTGAACTAATATTTTAGGTGCTTTTATTTAGTGTGCTCTTTATATTTACATATAGCAGTAGGGAAAGGCAACTTAGCAAAATTTGTGCTGTGCCCATGAAAAAAACCTATTCTGGGCAAATGACAAGATTCTAAACCACATATATTTATATATATATATTCTATAAATATTTTCTATATATACATTTTTATAAATTTGTACGTAAATTCAATATATATAACTATATATAAGGTATTTGTACACATGATGATTGGCACAACTTAATAGATACTTGCTGAAAATATCACTGGGCATCCCATCTGCACTGAGCATGCTTCATCCCCTCTGAAACAACTTATAAACACCAGGTGTGGCAAGCACACTGTCAGGAAAAGGTTAATAAGTCAGTGAATTTTCACTGCAGAAATCACCCTCTGGCCAGGGAAAACAAGCAGTTAAATTGTGGCCAAAGGAGAAACCATCTTAGCTCCAAGGAATTTGTTCTTCTGATTCTCAGCTGCTCCAGCACAAAGTGCACTTCCCTGCGATTACTAATCCCAATCCTCCTGCTTCTGTCCTGGCCTCCTGGTTTTTGCCAGCCCACATCACTCCTGGGTGGTCTATAGAGAGCCAGTGCAGAATTGCAGAAGCCAGCTTTGTTACTGCTCTGCTGGAAAGAGTTCACTATATATTCCAATAGAAATCAGTCCACGTTGCTAAATTGCTAACTTAGCACTCCAAATGCACTGCACTCTCATCTGTGAAAATCAGAGTAATTTTCATCTCTAGAACCAAGAAGTGAACTTGCAGCTCATGATCTACATTACATGATCTACATTGCAGTAATGTAGATTATGATTAGCACTCAGATCCCAGCAATCCCCAAGGTGTCCTTCAAACCTTTGCCAAGCAGTTGGTCTGTATAAGAGTTACCATTTACTTCTTGAACTCATCCAGTGGAAGTCTAGGCTGTGTAACTTAGTCTTTAGATCAGTGCTACTGACTGTCCTTTTGGATCTACTAAATGGAATTAAAATAATGCAATTATTTTTTTAAGAGATCTTTAAAGTGTTAGAAGACTACATTGTCTGCAAGACTGAGTATTCCAAGTTAGGGAACATGAAGATTAAGGTTGTTCCCTACAAATTGTCACTTGGGAAGAGATGTCCTGGACTGAAGAGCAATAACTGTGCCACCCCTGTTACCTTGAAGTGCTCCCCTGCAAGTGGGTTTGATGTGGATGGCGTGAGCAAAAATAACTGCAGCCTGGAAGGCTGTAGCTTCATGAACACATAATGTTTGCTTGTTCATCGGTGAGAAGGATCGTCAGAGATTAACATATGTCCGCAAGAAGAACAGGGCCAACATTTATTTTAGCTCTTTGGGACCACAAGAATGACTGATTCATCTCCTGTCACTTTAACAGAACCACAGAATGGAAGGAATGTGTGCGGTCATCTCGTACAACCCCTTTTTTCAAGTAGGGTGACCTATGGCCAGTTGCATAGCACCATGTCCAGATGTTGACCAAAACCTTCCCAGAGAAGCTGTGACTGCCCCATCCCTAGCAGTGCTCAAGCCCAGGATAGATGGGGCTTTGAGCAACCTGGTCTAATGGAAGGTGTCCTTGCCCATGGCAGGGCATTGGAACTGGATGAGCTTTAAGGTCTCTTCCAACCCAAAACATTCTATAATTCTATGTGTTTTTTAATATCTCCAAGGTGAGAGACTCTGGCACCTCCCTGAGCAACCTGTGCTGCTGCTTGTTTGCCCTCACAGTGAAGAAGTGTTTCTTCATGTCTGAAGGGAACCTCCTGTGTTTCAGTTTGTGCCCATTGCCTCTGGTCCTGTCACTGGACACCACTGACAAGGACCTGGCTCTCTCCTCTTTACACCCTCTGTTCAGGTATTTATATACATTGGTGAGATCCCCCTTCTCTTCTCCAGCCTTTCCCTACAGGAGAGGTGCTCCAGACCTTTGATCATCTTCATGGCCTTTCATTGGACTGTCTCCAGTATGTCCATGTCTCTCTTGTACTGGGGAGCCCACCACACTGCAGGTGTGGCCTCACCAGGTTCAAGCTGAAAGGAAGGATTACTTTGACCTGCTGGTAACACTAAGAACGTCAATTTGTGAGGCTATATCATCTACAATCAGGAAAAGCAAATTATAGCTCTCACTTTTAAGGGCTAAATAGTTCTGATTTTGCTTTTTCCTAAATTCTGTGTTCTTCATTTCTTCATCCTAATTTTTGAAAAGTATACAGTATTTGTAGACACAATGAATAAAATATATGTACTGGAAATACAATCCCAGTTTTGGATTAACTCTTAACAATTCTATAACCCAAAGTCATAAAATGTACGTAAATATTTAATTACATTCATTTAATTGGACTAGGAATGTACTTTTCTCTGATGTAGTTTAATGAATTTGACAATAAAAAGGGATGATACTTGACTATCCTTTTTTATGACAGAGTATAAAACGCTGTCAGCGTTTTGATATATTGATATATTAATGATTATTGATATATTAATGTTTAGCTGGAGTCTATATCTTTTTTATTAGAACTTTTCTTTGAACAATTGCTTCAAATTAAAGTTCTTTTCTTAAATACAATAATGCAATGGACATTTCAATTTCTCAGAATGTTGTTAAGAGGAGAGAGATATACTAGAGATTTAGCATTCAATGACATAGTAGAAGCACTACTGAAGAAACTTGGATTTCAAAGGGTCAGTGTTAGTTCCTTCCTATGCTTTACATGGAGTAGATTCTTAAATGACATAAATTATTGACATTAGCATGAACAGTATTGCCTGATGGAGAGTTCCAGTTATGGACAGCAGTAGAGGAAACTTTCTTAGGCCGTGAGTCTTTCAAGGCGAGCTGCCTCCGGTCACTGCGCTTCAGGCTGATGGAAAACAAAGAGCGCTGGAAGAGAAGCCTTCATCAGTCCCCTGTGGCATGTTCAGAACTACTCACAGGGCCCTCACTGTGCGCTGTGCTGGAGTTTGCACCCTGAAAATCCCTCTCTGCAGCATGCACCATGCCAAACTCAGCTTGATCTGCCCATGATGGGGGCATCCCAGGGCTTTTGCTTGGCCTGAGGGGCTGAAACCTGGAAGCAGCACTAGCACAGGAGCTGCATCAGCTGTTTCCACTTTAATCAAACCTCTCTGTATGCTTGGACAGTAGTTTTTCACCATAGCTGGCCTCTGCCTAGCTCACCAGTACTGCGATAAGCTCATCATTTAGCTTAAATGAGTAAGATGATTGCCAGAATGATTAGATTTAGCATTAGTGAATTCTTGTAATCTCAACATTTTTCCTAATGCATCTGCTAGCTAGGATTAAGCTTTTCTTAACAGCTCATCTGCCTTGAAGTCAAAACAGCACCTGATAATAATTTTTTCCAGTAGAAGATGGACAAAACTTAAGTTTTAGCTTAAACTAACTACAGAATCAGTGGGGATGCCACAGCTCCAGTCAGACTTCATCTGCTGCTAAATCCACCTCTCCCTTACGTTAGCTGAAGCAGCCCGCAAAGACCTATGGGGTTTCACAGCACACACCAGCACTGCTCTCTGTGGGGCTGTGCAGATACCTGAAGTACTTCTAAATAAAATATATGGGTAGGAGAAGCCATACTGATGCATTATAACAAGGCTCCACAAGGATTAATTTTACTCAAGACTGCTGATGCAAAACACAGCACTCCTGCAGTTTGCTTCCAGCCCTCAGCCTCCCTCATTTACAGTTTGACTTGGATAGTTTTAATACCACACCAGAATATGGCCCTGGAGATCAACGTTTACAGAATCTCTTCACTCTCATCTTGCCCCTGCATAATACATGTGAAGGACTGAGCAGAAGTGTTAGGGGGTTGAAGCTCTGGCCCTGAGGACAGGGAAGGGGACCTGCTGTTTGGTGACTGGGGAGGAATCTTATCCATTCCTCCTCCCTGTACTGAAACCTGCCCCAGGCCATCTTGGGTGGGAATCATGGCTCCAAACCCACACACTTCTGAAGTGTTGTGTGGTTGTTGGGGGTTTTTGTGTTTTGTTTCATTTTAAATCATAGAAAGCTGTTTGGGTTGCAACATGTCCCATCAATCAACACACCACGCAGTGTCTATATTAAACATCCTACTGAGTCCCACAGGAAGCATAAAATTTCTGATGACAGGAGATAAGAAAATATTCAGCAGGTTTTGCTAAACAATTTATATGGTAAGGGACTGGAAGGTCAGTGAGCAGAAATTGTGCTTTATCTTCCTTGCATATATATTGCTTGATGATTAAGTCAAAAACATTACAAATACAGATATGAGTAAAATATATGACTATTCATAGGCAGAGACAGGAAAACAGAGGGTTTTCTTATACTGTTCATTTTAGTCCCCATGCAACAGATTCAGAGACTCTGTGCATTGTTACTTTGGAATAACTGCTTTTCTGTCTCCTATGGGTATTGTCTATCTTTTGCCTTTCTATACCTGCAAAGCTTGTGTAAAGTTACTAATATAATACATTTTTTACCAATTCTTGGCCGTCTCTAGTGCAAAAATGCCTGAAGAGCTAGTTCATCCTTTAATTGGCAAGTGCAAATTAGGTACATTTCCATCCTATTGACTGCTAGGGCATTTGATCTTGTCTTCAAAACACCTGCAGGGATGGAGGGTGCCGCAGTAGACCCAGTAAAACCGGTTGTATAATTAGTGCTGAAAAATCTGTGGTTTGTGTATTTCATAGGGTAGAGGCATGCTGCTTTCTGGACAAGAGTTCATCAAAGGAAAGGGGAAAGACCAAATTCAGACCTTCTGTGTAGGGATTGTGTCTTGTCTCAGCTGAACTGAGTCACAAGTTCTTAGTAATGAAGTTTCTGTTATGCTGAATTTAAGAGTAGTTTTTGGCAAAAAAAGAAATGAAAAATAATAAAGAATTTTTAATGCATAGGGCAGGCAACTGGACACAAGGCATTTCTGGGCTCTTTGCCTGGATCTGTCATTGGTTTGTTGATTATATCTTGTGGATCTGTTTCAATCTCTTCAGGGGAAAAAAAAAGACAATAATCAGACTATTAAGAATATGGGGAGGTTTGATTCACTGCAGCATAATCAGTAGGGTCATGCTGAAGGCTGGGTTAGGAGACCTTCAGTATATTTTGGCCCTTTTCTATATGCTTTTTCCTATTTGTCTTTACTATGTGCTGGGCTATAATTCTGTGGTTTTCAGGGCAAATGATCTATCTGTCTGTATGCACACAGTGATGGTAGCAGTGCAAGATACACATATGTGCTGGCTTTAAATGATGCGTCTCATTAAAGAGGAAATTCGTACAGGCAAAGTCACCAGGCTTCTCCGAGATGCACAAAGATCCATGATGACATGGTGGAGATGCTTTTGGTGCTTGAGCTTGCTCCAAGCCATGATGCAATACACAGCATAGACTTACCCCTATATAGGAATTTTCTACAGGGATGGTACGAAGAGAGCATCCACCTCGAGCCTATTCTTGGTGAATTTGTGTCAATGGGCTTTATAGATGAATACCTGTGTGCAATGGAAACAGTTAATTAGAAGACAGCAAAAGTACACATGGAGAGGTAGTAAGTGAAAGTCTCCCAAAAGCCAATAAGCTCTGGAATCTTGTGGTCCTTTTGAATCTAAGATAGCTGATAAATTCAGAACAGCAAGGGTCCTCAGAATGTGTCCAAGGCCATCAGCATGCAAGAGTGTGAACACCAGGTTTTACAACTCAGACCACAGCCAAGAAGATGGCAGCTGCTACATGCAAACACAGACCACAGGCTACAGGGGTTATATACGCCTGAGAAAGGAAGAGACTTCTGAACACTTTCCTAAAAGACAGTGGTGCATCAGTATGGCTCTCTGCTTCTCAGTAAACATCCAGGACTGGCCTCCCCACCGCTACTCGACATGGGAAAAATAAAGGATTGAGGGGGATAATTGAATAGATGGTACCAAGTTACCTGCTATTAATACTAACAGCTTGATTCTATTGTTCATAATAGCTTGATTTATAAACCATGTTTCAATAACTGTTGGTGGTAGTCTGTATGTCCACCTGAGTGGTTCCTCTACCTGGAAAAATTAACTTTTTCTCCCCCAAAGTGGAGAAAAAGAGGCAATGCAAAGAGGATGCCATACTGTCCTGGCAGGGGATGGAGAGGAAGGGATGAGGTGGAGGCAGGAGAGAGGAAGGCTTTTAAAGAGGCAGAGGATAAGCCTGCAACATGTCCCAGTTATCCTGGGCTCACTGAGGTCACTCATGACATCCAGGTACTAATAGAAGTATAATACATACATTAACAATAACGGTGGCATTATACGACCAAGTTCCTTAGACGGACGGTGCTACAGGCTGTTCTGCCTCTTTCATTCTGTGAGTAAAGCAGGTGTAAGAGAGAAGTCATATAAAGATTACTAAGTATTCCTGACCACTGATAGCTTTCTACAGATACTAACCCCTTTTTAATGCAGTTTAATTTCTGGAAACAGAACACCTCAGTCTACAGAATTTTTCTCCCATTAGCAGTATTAATCAGCTCCTGAATGGACCATAAAATGTTTGCCTTTATGTTCTCCAGCCCTGTTGCTGAGAGCTAGTTACAGAAACAAACTGTTCACATAAATTTTCACATTTTCTTAGCTAAAACCCCAACAGGAAGAAGAGAAAAATCTGCTGACATTGATAAAGAATTTGAAAAATCTCCTATGGTTTTTGTCATTCCAGACTGGCAGTTCTTAGTCTGGGAACATTATCGCAGCTTCATTTCCACAACAAAAAGGCCCCATTCTATTCTTAAAGATTTGACCGTTCATCCTGTCCTCTGTGTTTTGCATCAGAAATGCACTTAGGTTGTCAGCCTTCCTGTCAGCACTCACTTACCGAGGCTGCCAAAGAAAAGCCCAAGAAAAGGACAAGTGTCTCACAGGTTACTATAGTTCCTTTTGTGCTCTTAAAATTTGCAGACTTCAGGCACTTAAAAACATGATTAACATTCGTGCATATGATAAATTTAAACGGTGGGTGAACTTCTCACACTGAATGTTAACAGTTTCCATTGTCCATTCTCCAGTAAATCTGAATCCCTCATTATTCTCACTGTATGGATTTTCAATGGGCTGTCATCCTGCTGGGTTGTACTAAAGCATTTTACAGTCACAGAATAGGAAAAAAACATTTGAATTTTTAACATAAATCCCACAAAATAGAAGGTATTTTTCCCTTCAAAGGTGAGAGAAAAGGAATTGCAATTATCACACGCTGGTAGGCGACAGGTGTATTGCTAATAATACATTATCGAGTTCTTCTATCACTGTCACTTTATATAGTTGTTCTGTTACAAGTTATGAAAATGTATGAATAATCCACTTATGCTGGATCAACACAGTCCCATAAGCAAATCAAATATGATCTTGGAAACATCTAAGGGTACAACAAAATTCATGAAGTTGAGGATATAGGGATCATACAACCAGAGATCTCACATAACACCGTTCTTCCAATTAAGTACCTCAATTAAAAACAGAGTAATTGTTAATGGAAATCATCTTATGGCTACTTGACGTCCTACAAGAAGTGGGTCCAATGGCTTTAGTGCTCTCTAGTTTAAAGCATACTGGTGTCTATATTACAAAACTGTATTTTAAAAGTGTATATCACAAAACTAATCACAGTTTTGTGATAAGCAGTTGTGATATACAGTTGACAGCCTGGTTGGCAAACTCAGCAGCAAATCCATAATGCAGTAACTATTGCATTAGCCTCTGGTAGCAGCATTTCCAGGTCAGAGTGAGTAATAAAATGTCATGGAATCTGCACTGCATATATTATGTGTTGAAAACCTGAACTTCATTTTCTGAGGCTGTCAGGGTGATACCTACCAGTTCATGCAGACTTTAAAAATGCAGTTGAGGCTTTGTCAGTAGAAGAATATTACACCACCTTGAGCCATTAGAATGGGAGACAGAATTAAGGCAGTACCACTGAGCTTTGTTGACATGCCTCTTTAAAGATTGGTGCTCAAGAGAAAAAATAAGTGCTGCAACATAGAATTTGAGAGTAAACACCTCGGCATTTTAATAACTGTGAAAGGCATTTTTGCTGGAATGCCAGGAACATTATTGCTGTAAGATAGAACAAAGGACAATTGTATAAAACAGTACATAAAAAGACAAAGACATTACTTCTCGCACTGCTTGTTTCAGGGCAAAAATGCTAGCTACATGTTCCAGCTGCACTATTTTAATGCTCCCAGCTGGCTTCTGCAGCAATGTGCTTACTTTGTCTCACGAGGGAATAAGACTATTCTTACATGCAACACAATTCATATAGGGAACACAAAACCGCAGTGTCCCTATTACCTTTTAGCTCCTTATCTCCCTGGCTGAGACAACAGGATACTTTTGCAGATCACCACATCAATAGGAGTTTTTTTGTAAAGCAGTGTAAATAAATCACTGTTAAATCAGTGGGACTTAATAAGTTCAGTTCAGAAGACTTACCGCATTGCATATATCTGTGATCTCTCTAGTATCTATGTGCTGGTGTTAGGTGCGAGCATCTCGATAGCATTAATTGCCTTAATCTGCCTGCTAATGTCAAAGGTACGATGAAGAAACAGAATGTTTACTCCTCCCCAGATGGTAGGAACCTGGAAAGAAGTTGAAATGAAGACCCCAGGAGTCAAAAAAAAAAAAAAAAAAACCCACGTTCTTGGAGGGATAGATTAGCCAAAGCTTTCAAAAGGATTACACGTTCAGATTCATGAAGCAGGTGAAATTATTTATATTGGCAGAAGGCATGGTTATAAAAGAGAAGGTGAAGATGAGTTTAGCAAATTTGTTTTAATTACCAGTAAAAAGATGCTTGGAAATGAGGGTAGAAATGGACAAGTATTTTAGCAATGAAGTTGCAATGGATAGACTTGTCTGGGCTAAAATTATTTTTTTATTTTATAAGTGTGTAGATGGAGAGACAAAGTGAGAATGAGAAATCAAGGACAGTAAAATTCTGACCAAAGAAGGAGAATAAAGAGCTCCCTTGGGACAGCTACAGTGTCTCATCTGAAGAGAGTTTGATATGGGCAAGGTAACACCAAAGAAGGTATGTCAGAGGCAGAAATGCACATCAGAATGAAAAAAAGAGTTGTAAGTAACAAACTGTTGGGGAGGACGAGTTGGTCCAAATAGAGACTGCAAGGATAAAAGGAGGAGGACTGAGACTGAAAATTTGAAGGGTGCCAACAGATAGTGGAGAGGGAGTGGGAGGATCTACCAGAGGAAGTGCTGAAGAGAACAGTCTGGGAGGTAAAAGGAAGCTGAGCACACGCTCACCAAAGGATAAGGTGGAAAGGAAGATGTGGCGATGTGACGGTGGTCCTGAGGGCTACATTAAGGGGAGTCTGAATTGGAAAAAGCTCTCAGATTTGGCCAAGAAAGAAGGTCAGTGAAGGTTACTACAGCGGATACTAAATCTAGATAAAAAAGACAGTATGAGGAATACTGGCCAGGAATGAATGTTTGGAAGTCTAATTGGGTATGGGAAAAGCTGAGGGTGGAAGTGCTACTGTGTTTCCAGGCTGGCTAAAGAAGAGAATGGAGGCACGGCAACAAAGAAACAGCTGAGGAGTAAGAGAACAAGGTGCAGTAAGACTGCGTCAAACAGAGATTACAGAGGTAGCACCAAAGAACTCTTACCCTCCAAGGCACAGAAAGCAAGAGGAGGTTTGATTTCATTGTGAGATAAACAGAGGAGGTAGAAAAATCAAAGTAGTTTTAATTGTCTTTAAAGGGATTTTGCTATTTAATATTAACAAAGGATTGCACATTCTGAAACTGCATACAGAAGTCTTATAGATGTAGTGCCATATATTAAATTGATGCTATAGTTGACCTTGGCTCCTGAAGGAGAGACAAGAGATTAACTTATGTGGAAACTTTCCAACCACTAAAAGTGCAATAGAACTAGACAAAATATCATGAAATCTGTCTCAGTTAAGGGGCAATATAGCCATTAATGTTGAGATGAAAATAATTTGAAGAATCATTAGGGTTGATTAAAAGTTTTACATGCCCTGTGAATTATAGAACAAAACACTGTGGGGACCCCTATTTATGCCCTGGTTCCAAGGCAAGGTGCAACAATTATATAATGTGTTGTAATGGTACTTGGGTGCTATACCCATATTGCTGTGAAGGCGGCAGTCCCCTTCCAAAATTCAGTAAGTTTGTGTCAGACATTAAGATATCTATCACTTCAGTATCAGCACAGTACGCGGCTGCTATTTGTCACATCCTCATCACATATGGTGGAGCACTAGCTGTGTTAATAGCATCGCATTAGCTCAGTATAGCACAAGTTGCTGACCTACAGTAAACCATTGACTGAAGTTGCCATGTCTTAATCTGATATATAAAAGTGACTTTACATGTCCAACATTAAAAATGATAGGGCACACTCCTTATAACCAATAAGAAATACATCCTTGCAGATCCCACCCAACTTCACAAGAAATTGTAAAAAGAGCTTTCTAAATATGTTCTTCTTTCTTGCTTGTGTAGAAAAGTACCAACAATATATAAGAGGAAAAAATATGTTTTAAAAAAGGCCACCTGCCACTGCATGCTTTAGAAGACTTAATTTTGTTTAATAGGGCAATGATGTGTCTTTTCTATGGGACCTCTTGCAGGCTCCTCTTGGTAAAGATGCTAAACAAGCGATATATTCTGAAGCAATCTCCCTTCAAATCAATCAAACCACAAAACTGAATTTTATCTGCTTTGAAAATGAAAATTTTTTGCAGCACAAAATCAGCAACACAGCTTTCTATTTTAAAACACCGCGGTAGGAGGATGCTTTCAGGTGGTGGGGGCTTTTTGTGGGTTTGTTTTTTCCAAACTTATTCATTCTCTCTGGTGTAAGTACCGAGACTGCCTGCCTTCGTTCACAGGCGGCGTTGACAAAAATTTCAGAAAATCTGTGCAAACCTATACATTAATACACCTGATGATTAACAGCATGTGAATCTCTTAAAACTCAGGTCCACTTCTATCTAATAAGAGGCAGCAACTTTGGTAAAACTTCTAGTCAGAAAGTCAGAATCATTCCCCAGAAAATGTTTGGTTTATCTCGTCAGCACTAATCTATCCTAGGGAGAAATACAGAAAGACAGATTTTCCCTACTCTAATCTCTCATGTAAATGTTGACAGAACTTCTAGCTTTCTTTTGAAATGTTCACTCTGAGGAAAGTTAAAGGAAGTATAAGAGGATTATAAAATCTGGCAGATGAGATTTGGCACAAAATGCTTGAAAACCAAAAGTATGACTGATGAAAAGATGTGACATCCTTAGATGCATCAGAAATGTAGAGAGAACAAGATGCATTGCATACAACAAATCAAAACCCTGTAGCTTTTCCCATGATTCAGAAAGCAGACATCTCAGCTGAAAAACATTCCAGGTGCCAACAATCCAGGACAAATCCATGTTGGATTTTAATGACTGGAATTCCTTAATAATGGTTGTTTATTTGTTAGAAAATCAGCTGTGGTCCAATTGCAAGTCCTTGTGAGATCATTCTTGCAAAGAAAACCCAGCACAACATTTGATCATGAAGCCAGTGGTGGGCAGTGGTGGCTCTTCAGGCGCTAAGAACCACATGGTTACAAGGCCAAAACATTTTCTTACTCAAAATAGTAGGGCACCTGTACTGATGGCTCATGGTTATTTTGAATCTTTCATTGCATTTATTTTATGAAGCATTGTAGCATTTCACTCTTTTGAGTACTGGAGGCATTACCCCAGTGCAATTCTCCCTAGAGCCTCACTGAGGAAGAAGGAGAGGGTAACATTGGAGCCACAGACAGACAGACACTGGAATATCCCTAGCAAGCTTTGAGGACAGGAGGAAAGACAAGGCAGAGCAGTGCAGAGCTGGGCAAAAAGATACTGTACAGGTACCAGCATCTAATGATCCTGATGCTGTTGCTTAGTGGATAAGTTCAGAGTCACTCATACACTGTACATTGTTTTGTTGCCCATCACAACTGAAACACTTGTCAGTTTTGTTAATGCAAACAGAGGCCTCTAGCGGGAGGACAGCAAATGCCAGACAAACTGTTCCTGCAGGGGTAGTTCAAACGGCTTAACACAAAACTCTCTTTCAGGGTAGTGATGGCTCACTGGACCCAGATGACTAGTGGTGTGGCTTTTTTCAAGCCCTCATCCCTAGCTGGTACAGGATACCATACACAGAAACACTGTGCGCTAGCTAGCCTGGGATACAGGGGTTCATGAAGCTGAGGGTTATCACAGAGAACGGCATTTGGGTACTGGCATCACAGAGATGGGACCAAGGTCATTTATTCCAAAGAAGAGGCAGCATAAAGCCAGAAGAGTGACATGTGCACATCATGGGTGCATGCATATGATATTATGACAAGAGATATGTGAGGTTTGTTGAGGTTTCAGAAGCAGGGTGAGTTGGCATGTGAAGATACTGCAAGGATGAAGGCAATCTCACTGTGATGCTGTACAGCCCCCCACTGACCTATGAAGTTTTAAAAACAACCTTGTCCTACTATGCAAGGATTTTAAGCATAAGCTCTGACATTAATCTCTCACATTATCATAATCTTCAATATTAAATAGTTGGCATTTAACTTCAAACCTATAGGGATTCCCTAGAACTTCTTTCATCAGTAAAAGCTAAAACATTCTGCTGGCACCTGTCTGGCATATCTAAAGTATGCTGGGCCTGCTTCTTCACTGTATCAGCTTTATACCAGTGTAAAACTGATATAATAGAGAGCAAAGCCTCCAGCTTCTGTGTTTGAACTGCCAAACCTTAGCTTTAGTACAAAAGAATATAAATCAGTGTATCTGTTCCATATTTCTTGTCTTCTCTCCAGAAGCAAAATCATTTTGGATAGGTGCCCCAGGGAGCAGAGAAGACCATGTGTTTTCAGCTTTTGTGATATTTGTTGCATATTGGCTCAGAAGATTACAAGTAATCTCACAAGAAAATAAACTCCAAACAATAATAATAAATCTCCAATGTTTCAGGTACATGAAGAAAAGCCCCCTCAGTGAAGACTTTCAAAAGAAAGAATAGGTGATGGAGAGGTTAATTTGCAGGTAATTCTTCAGGGAATTTGACTTGTGACTGGGAGCAGCACTACTGAAGAAAATGCATTGATGGGATTTGAGCTCAATCACTAGCAAAGATCCTGTCAAGAAGCCTACAGCAGTCGTCCAGGATTCCTAGGAAGCAGGTTGATGTGAGCATTGCACATATGCAACAGCATGGCTCAGAAAGGTACTAAATGTTGCTTTGCCCACTTCTCTCCCATCACCACTTCTCTTAGCCCAAAACAGTCCTTTAAAACTGCCTTCATGCCTCCCGCCAGCCTCAAACTTCAGTTTTCTCCTGGTTCCTAGCAGAATATACAAATACAGACATATACGAATTCATTTCCCAAATTCAAGTTCTGTGAAAAATAGGTAGATGCTTAGTGAAGACATTATTTTTCTTCATTCTTATTCATGCTGCAAAACAACAGCACACACAACTATAACGGCCTCTCTCTCCCTCTGAACAAACATACACTGATACTTGAATGGCTGTGGTTAACCATTTTAAAATGATGAGTGAGCTGGAAGTACAAAAGGCTGGCACAAACCAGGTTTCGGAGCTGCACTTCTCACAGCTGTTATATTTTCCATAGCAGGCATGAAATACACTCTTTGAAGAAGCTTCCTTTTTGAAATTCTTACTGGCTTTGAGAAAAACAACGCTTTTCAAGGTTTCTTTGCACATCACAAGGAAACACAAACAGGTTACAAACAGCACTTAAAAAATTCTCTGCCAGTCACCTCTAAAACCCTGCAATTTTCTGTAAAAGGACTCTGCTGTATTTTTTTCCATTAAATCCCTTCTGATTCATGTCTTCTCAGTGCTCTGTTTCTTCTGTATGTGAAAAGATCCCTTAGCACTAGAATATCATGTAGGGGGCAATTCTTCTATGATGTGACATACTAGAACAGTACAGTTTTAGGAATCATCTGAGATGGAGTCAGATATTAGTTTATGTTCAATGATGTTCTTAAAAGGTGACATTGTTCTAAGAAGAAGAAAGAAACCAAACCCTAAAGTTACAAAAAATACCACAGGAAAAAAACTGTGGAGATACAATTTTTCATGGAGGCACACTTAAAAAATATGTTAAAGGACCCAGGATACGGAAGTTCTGTACTTGTATGTCTTTTCTGACAGATGTTCAAATCAAGATCTAGCTGAAGAAAATAAAGCTGCTATAACAAAAGTCCCTTCCTACACTGGACTGTCTTCCTCAGCTACAACACTTTTGACTGCCTGTCGTGCAGGTTTTCCTAAAATGCAAGTCCGCGCCCAGTGCTATCACTGGTAGACTCCCATACATTCCGAAGGGACCTTTATGTGGTCATCTGTGGTGCACTTATCTTCACATTTATTATCTAGAAGTTGGTCATCTAGTTCAAACCAATTGTTCAAAGAACCTCTCCATCCAGCAGTGGGAGACAAGTATCTTCACCAGGCAAAGATATACATCTTCAGATGAGTGTTTGGCACCAATAAGAATGCCTTCTACATGTACCTGTGTCAGACCACTAAATATGAAAACAGCTAGATTAGGCAATCTCAGCCTTTACGTGACTGAAGATTAATGGAATAAAGATCATCACAAATGTACTGTTGCACTGAGGCTGCTGTAAGGCTCAGATTCATTCCACTTTTCTTTAGGTACACTTCCAAGGTACCTATGGGAGGAGTCATTTGTCTGAGGGACCTTCTATAGAGACTGGAGAGTAACAGGCATATCCTGAGAGTGAGCCACACCACAGGGCTGCCCAGAAGAACATGAGAAAGGAGCTTTCAAAGTCTATTCGGGTCACCCAAGATCTACTAAGCGACTACAGCAGGAGTCAAGCACAAGCCTTTTCCATTTCAGGCAACCTGGACAAGCACTTAACATTATGTGGGAGGAATCCTAGCTTAAATCCCACTAAATTGTGGATTTCCACACATAAAGTACAGTGCTAACTGCAATGTCATACTTTGCTGTAAGATAAACAATACCCAATAATAAGGCAAATCCATAGTTGTCTGAAATAGCAGCTCTTTTGAGTGCTTTTTTATAGCAGAGCATACCAGATGTTGACTTTATGGATGTGATAAACTCTTTTAAAATTGTAGCACAATAGGATTTCAGCTGTTAGCACAGATTCTGCTAAGTCATCTGTATATGCCCAAGGAGAAAATTTGTCCTTAATGACTATACTTCTGCTTATTTTTAAGTGGCAGCTTAAAAACTTCAGCCAGCATGAAGTGTTGGAGCCAAGTGGTCTCCTGCTATATCTATTAATTTCAGTGTAGAGTCATTTTAGCTTTGCATTTTTGCCATTCAGATGTTTGTGTACCATATTCCCCAGTATTTCTGCTTGCAGTAGCATGGTACATGGAGATATGCAGAGTTCAAGCGTCAGACAAAAGCTGCTGAAGTGTTTCTGGACCAAAACTTGTCCTGGAAAGCATAATAGTCAAGTATGCAAAGAAAGTGCCCAAACTAACACTCCAGCAGTATGGCTAACCCTGTAACTGCGGCTCTCAGAGTTTAGCATTCTGGTCCACCCCACAAACTCTGCTCACCTGTAACACCACTCTCAGGAGTAACAGACTCAGCTGAATACATAAATACTTTTACTTCACCAATATCCACTAGTCCATGTCCTACCCTGAAGTGTAGCTGCTTGGTTCTTTCTGTTATTGCTAGTTTAGATGCTGTGTCTCAGTCCTGTTGGATTATGGCACAGTACAGTAAACTGCTGCTAAACTAGGCTGGCCTCCACTGTGCAAAGACCCAACACCATATAGCCCAGTCCTTCAGCTTATCTCTACAAACCTCATTAGGTAAAATCAGATACTCCCCCATCCTCCTTCCCCTTCTTTCTCCTTCTTTGACTGTATCCCCCTTCCAAACTGCCCGTACAGCCATGCAGGAAGTGCTCACTGAAGGCACCCTCTGTTCATCCATTCCCTTTTATCACAAAGGTAAAAATAGGATGCTATTGACATCTGAGGAAAACATAAGCAAATAATATATAAAGAGAAATTATGAAGTAGTGTAATTCATACAAATGAATTGGACTAAAAGCTACTTTTCTCCCTACACACAGAGCAGAGATTTCTATGCTTCTAAATAATATTCTTACAATGTTCATATTTCATATAAATTGACTATGGGGTTCTCCCTCGGTCACTGTGGACATTTTCCCATCACCAGCGATTGTCAAATGCTTTCCTACAGTCTGATTTTTTTGTGTGCTAAGATAACAATATGAAGGTAAGATTACCTTACTCTGAAGGAACAGTAAAACCAAATTTATAACAGCAAGTGGTGTTTAACTGCTGGGAGTTGAGGATATTCTATACAGGAAGTTTACTGGAAAGTGCAGAGCTAAGGTATTTCTGCATATTAGTTATGACATCTCTGAGAATATTTAGATTTTGAATCAGAACCCAGCTGGGTTTCAGTGACATCAGTTTTATCCCAAAAGGAATATTATCACACTGCAGGCAAATAGTACTGGCTTGTTCCTATAAGAAAAACTTCATTTTTATAAAAAATGATACGCTGACTAGGTGAACTTCTCTGCTGTGCTGAAAGATTGTATAAGGTTTATGCAAAACGTTATTCTGAGGATACATAAAGACCTCAGAATAGGACGTGAGGGGGTGTGTGTATATATATACAGCTTTCATCCTCAAAACACTGTACAGTTAAAGGCAAGAAAAAATCTGGGATTCTTGTGTCCTAGTTAGCCTGTTAAGTGTTCATACTAATGGACAGCTCTTGGTGTCGAGATTGCTGTTTATCAGAGTTAGAGATAAGCAGGATTTGTTACAGTGAAACTTAGAACAAAGGTAGGTAAGTAGGTAGGTTGTCACATACTAG
This sequence comes from Psilopsiagon aurifrons, assembly GCA_025447955.1. Classification (NCBI taxonomy): domain Eukaryota; kingdom Metazoa; phylum Chordata; class Aves; order Psittaciformes; family Psittacidae; genus Psilopsiagon; species Psilopsiagon aurifrons. The sequence goes on from JAOEHY010039094.1 coordinate 35,287, forward strand.
TATTGCTTCTAAATTGCAACTAAAAGCAATTCATCATTATCCTGGAACAGAGGGAGTCACAAGTTAGGAAAAATAGTTTATTTCTTCCACATTAAGCAATTTAAATGGGTTTAGCAGCTTTAGTTTTCCTATGGCTTGAAGCAGGAATCTGGAGCCTGGCATAATACAGATATGGTTCTACTGATCTGTGTTTGTCTTCTCTGTGAAGTGCTGCCTACGGCAGAGCAAAGCAAGCTGTTTGCCTGAATTTAAAGGGAAATGCAGCTGATTCATTTATGGTCTCTGTCAAACCTTTCCTAATAATGTTTGAACCAGATGGACAGTTTAAAATAAATAATAAATAATGACAAGGGGATGGAAGTGTCTGAAGTCTGAAGTTCCTAAAAGCTTACAGAAAAGAAGCGAATATAAAAAGAAGGAAGAAGTAAATATTGCATCCCCGATGGAGAAGTGAGCTCAAGTTACCTGCTGTGCCTGGCCTGCCAGGCAGCCCCTCAGCAGTGGTACCTCCAGGAAATCAGCACCCTGGCAGCCCAGGATCCACCACAGTACACACATCCTCTTGTCTTGTCCATGGGAGGAAACTAAGGACAAAATGGGGAAAAAAAAGTGCTTATAGGAAATGAGGGGGGAATGTTTTAAGAAAACGCAAAGTGTTAGAGGCCATGAGAGAGGCCAATGCTCTCCCAGGTAAGGGTAGGGGGAATATGTAGCAATAGAGACAGAAATTAATAGGAAATTAGATTTAAATAGTTCTGTGGCTCATGTGGCTTCCTGCTTATTAAACATAATCACCCTGGTATTATACAGAAGTGTTTCCACTGAACCCAGCTTTTACAAAAATATCAGAAAAAATAATATATGAGATATATATATATACGTATATACGCATGTATCTGTATGTGTTTAGATCTTATTAACCCTGCTTTATCTGAACATCAGGGACACAGATACTTCTGATGGCAACAAGAAAGGCACATTAGATAAAGGGAAGAACAACAATCAAACATTCCCATAATTCTCATCTTCTAGCTAAGATGAAATCTGAGCTTGCATTATTTAGATTTGAAACTACTACTTGCAGCTTTTTTTTTTTTTTTATGTATAACTATTACCATGAGCATGAAAGCTCTTCCAGCAAATTCAAACTGACTCTAAAACACCTACAGTATCATCTGAGTCAAGAATTCCTTTATTTTTTGCATCACCTCAAGAAGGCAAGTTTGAAAAATGTTCCACAGTGTAACAGATGAGTTTGCAGACCCACAAAGACCAGCTTGGCCATGCCAGTTTATTTTACTGCATCCTTTATTATTGTGCACTATGTCTTAATTTTCCTACTGCCTTCATGTTAATGCTGTTTCTATTAGACAATGTATATTCTATGTTAAAATGTGTTATCACAGTATCACAAACCAAAACACTGACCAGTAATACATGTCAATAGAAAATGCTGGAAGCCCTATCGTGAAGAATAACGGGGCAGACAATTCAGAGACAACCTGCATACAGAAGTAAATGTTCCCTTGTTTTCAGTACACAGTAGTGGCTTTATGTCATACAGGCTTTATATTACTGGAGAAAATTCGGTCTAAATGTGGGGATATTATCTACATAAATACCAAGTTTTTTACATCCCTTACTTAGCCCTTGACCTGGGTCTGACTGTAAGTGCCATGGGTCAGCCTTGCATTAGATGCTTCATGTCTTCTTTTATTACTTTTATAAATACTGCTATATTGTCTTCTAATTGCATTGGAAGTTCAACTGTAAGCTTCTGCTAACGCCCAAACTTTGCAGCCTATAATAAAATAAGGACAGGCTATGTTCTCATCTTCTCCTCAGTCTTGCCTGTTTATTGACCTTCTTTAAGGCTAGAAGACCTACCCTACTAACTTAAACTAGGACAACTTCAGCAAGATAAACTCCATTGGAAACTTCAGATCCCAAAGACGTAAATGAAACTTTTTCCATTGATCTTTCTAGATAGTGGCAGGAGGCAATAAAAACCTTACTCTTTGCTGGCACTCTGGCTCTCCAGTAGGCTAATGGTGTGTATTTTCCTCCTTTATCACTTGTCTTACTGTATGCCTTGCCTAACTACAACTCAGACCCAGCTCCTTCTGTCTTTTGATTTCAGTTTGATTGCATTGCTCTTTTGCTGTTTAGATTCTCACAGCTTACAGGGAGCTGTGACTGAGAAACTGATTCAGAACTAGGCCCATCCAAGTGTAATTTAGGAATGAATATAATCATCCCCACCCCAGTACATCACTTTAAAAAGGTTACAACTCAGAAGAAATTACTAATGTTTCTTTTGTACTGTAAACAAACAGCTTAAACACATTTCAGCTATCTGTATTTGAAAAAGAAAAGCTTTTCTTGAATAGAGATTAGCTGCCAATATTTAAGGAATAAAATCACAAGTATTAGGAATGTTAAGGAAACAATCTGTCAGTCATGTTATATTACCCCATTAACACACTAACCAAGAAACAGGAAGTACTTTTCACCCTTGCATTTCTTATTCTAGAGCCATAGTTATCTGATGTTTGGAAATTTTAACTTCTAGCTTCAGTTTTCCTGTGAAAAAAAATACCTGTATTTGTCCTTGAGTCATCACTGCCAGTTGACTGCAGTGAATTTTCACCTTCTATGGCATTTACTTCTCTTGCCAAAAAACCTCACCCTATCATAGAATCATAGAATAGTTAGGATTGGAAAGGACCTTAAGCTCATCCAGTTCCAACCCCCCTGCCATGGGCAGGGACACCTCCCACTAAACCATGCCACCCAAGGCTCTGTCAAACCTGGCCTTGAACACCGCCACAGATGGAGCATTCACAACTTCCCTGGGAAACTCATTCCAGTGCCTCACCACCCGCACAGGAAAGAGCTTCTTCCTTATACCCATTCTAAACTTCCCCAGTTTAAGGTTGAACCTGTTGTCCCTTGTCCTATCACTACAGTCCCTATCATATCCCTCTCTGCTTTCGTTAACTTAAATACATCAGCCTCTTTTATTCTCTTGACAGAAACAGGCTCCCTGTGCTCCCAATTCTCTCAGTACCCTCACCTCACAGTACTGCAAGTCAAGCCTGTGTTTCTAGGAATGGAAAACTGTAAAGGTGGTATTTATACTAATAAAATATATGTATGTAGTACCAGGCCGTGAGGGCACAAGTACAGGATCAACACTATCAAAACTCAAGCCTGTTCCCTGCTGCATGTTTAGCCCACACCATCCAGCATCCCCCTGGACAATGCACAGTTTGGGGGACAGAGCAAGTTATGGCCATTCCCAGTAGATGTTCTGGGATGAATCCAGGACTTCTCTTTTAGCCGTGGCAGTTGGGAAGGCGGAATGCAATTTAAGCTTATGAGCCATTTATTTACTACTGTAGATATAGCCTCACAATTTCAGATGTTAATGAGCCTTCATTTACATTCTGTCAGTACCTCCACTAGAGATACTTTGATACAGTTGATGATAGCATTTTCTGTTTTCATGGACACATTACATGGATGACATCACATCAATCGACCTTTTGCAGTTGAGGCCCTTATAAACTGCTTTTGTTTACACTGCCATTTAATTACAGCTGATTTCTGATCACTCATCTGAAAGAATTTTTCAATTACCACTTTTCAATAACATGGCAACGCAAGTCTAATACAGTACGATTTCTGATTGACTCTGTGGTTGCTTGGTGTTAGATTCTTGTCAGATATCAGGCTCAGAAATCTCTAGATTTTACCATTTGTTCCCCAATCTACACCAGAATAACAGACGAACACTTAAGTGAATTGTATCTGTGTTTAAATTGAAACCCGAGGGGAGAACTCTGGCAAACTTCATTCCCTCGCTTCAGGAAACTTCCTTTCTTTTTTAACAATCATCAAAAGGGATGGTGAACTCCTTTTTCTCTTTGTATCCCTTTTGTAGGCTCTAGCATTTACCAATCTGTTCCACTCCAAACGGCCTCTAACATTATTTCTGAAGATGTGATTTCTAGTTACTTATTTCAGAACATTTTATGCTTTACAAAGATGATAGCTATTCACTTTGTCCCTGTTTATAAAACATCTAGTTTCATATTCTATGTTGGTTGTTCTAATTTTTCTCCTTTATTTTGTGTAAACCCCTTATAATTACTGTATAGATACTTCAGTTGCTTTTTACTGTTTATATCCAACTTTTCAGACAGATGAGATACCGTCCTTTTTTACCTACTTTTATCATTTCAAATACTTGCTTCTAGCTAGCAATGTCTTCCTACTCTTTAAATTATTTTTTGTGCTTGTGTACTTTTTAATCAAGTTCTGTTCTCTTTGTGCTAAAACCAGATGTCTTCTCCAGCCCTCATAAATCCTTCCCTTCTTCACCATGTAACACTCCCAAAATGCCAGTATCCCTGGTGCGCAGAATTGTTATCATAAACATTTTCTAGGAGATGGATATCCTAAAATCTTTCTTTAACAGAGACAATCCATGGCCGCGTTATATTTTGATGACTATATCAAAGAATTACAAGAAAGGTAAACTGCAGGAACCCTAATGAAGGTCCTAAAGAGAGTCCCTCCCCAGCATCCCTAGAGGCCCCCTTTAGATACTGCAAGGCTGCTATGAAGTCTCCACGCAGCCTTCTCTTCTCCAGACTGAACAGCCCCAACTTTCTCATCCTATCTTCATACGGGAGGTGTTCCAGTCCAATGACCCTCCTCTGCACTTGTTCCAACAGTTCCATGTCCTTTTTCTGTTGAGGACACCAGAACTGCACACAATACTCCCAGTGAGGTCTCACGAGAGCAGAGTAGAGGGGCAGGATCACCTC